>PVKS010036142.1:0-19559 GCA_004027875.1 Aplodontia rufa | reverse complement strand
ACCAGCTTTAACTTTTTTTTTTTTTGAAGATGTGTTCAGGGGGTCCGAAAGTCAGAAGATATGTTATCAGAGCTCCATCTGCTGGTAGTTGTAGGACATGACTTCTGTGGTCCCTTCGGTGGGGGTCAGCCTCTCCGCCCTTCTGCTGAGACTGCCTGTGTTCATCCGCTGAATCCAGGTGCTGTCCTATGAGCCTGTTTTGCAGACCTGGGGAGGGGGCTGGTCCAGAGCAGGAAGTGTGGTCTCAAAAATGGATGCTCCTCCTCCCTCGCTGCTCCCACAACTTCCCTAGGGCTTCAGCCAAGCCTTCTGGTCCCGTCTCCTCCCTGGATCACCGCCCCTTCCTGACGGGGCACCCAGAGCTTGCTCTGTGGTCCCAAAGAGGTCCCGCCCTAGTCGGGCGGGCTGGGAGTGTGGCAACCAGCAAGCGGACAGGGCCCCAGCCGAATCCGCGCTGCCGCTCCGCGCTTGCTTGAATGGTATTTCCAGTCTCCGATCTCGTTGCAAAACGGAACGCAGGTCCCAGAGAGGTCCTTGGAGAAAGCTGATTTTAAAGTTGCGCGGGGTTTTTCTTTGCAGATGTGACTCCGGCTGGCTGGAGTGTAGGCGTGGCGGCTGTTGCCGTGGGGCGGCTACAGCCGAGACAGGTCAGAACAAATCCCCAGGTCACTTCCAAGTTTCTATTTCTTAAATCTACTGCCAAGATTAGGACTGGTGGTTTATATTACCAATCTCCCCAAACGCACCTGGAAATACTGGCGGGAAGTTGGAGAAATCCTGATCAGTCGCGGAGGTGCAGGGAAAGCCTTTGTCTTCAGAACGCCATCTTGAACCTCAACCTACTCCTTTTTCAATACCGCACTCAGTTTCTGTCTTTTGAAAGCAATTACATCAAGCAGAGAAGAACCATTTTTTCTCATGTAACTTGATTACACTGATACCACTCTCATAATTTGTTTTTTGAATTAAATTTTTTTAAAGTTTTAAAGTATATGTTTATGCAATGCAAAGTGATATTATAATTTATGAATACAATGTGGAATAATTAAATCAAGGTAACTAACATATCAATCATTTCAAGTACTTATTTTTGTGGTGAGAAATTTTGAAATTTATTGTTAGTGATTTTGAAATGTATTTTTTATTATATTCACCATATTGTGCAATATATCTCAAAGGAAAAATCCAGAGGCTTTATCTCTGACCATCACCTCCTCATCCCCCCTTGTTCTAGCCTCTAATAACTACTGTTTTTCCTTTTGTTTCGATGAGTTTAGATTCCACATATGTGTGAGAATATGCAATATTTGTCTTTCTGTGCCTGGTTTGTTTTACTTAGCATAATGTCTTCCAGGTTCATTCATGCTGTTGCAAATGAAAAATGTCTCTATTATAAAAAAAGTTTAATTTTTTTTTTAGAGAAAGGGAGAGAGAGAGAGGAAAGAAATCAACTTTAGTTTAGTTTTTCTTCTGGTCTTTGTTGCTTCGACTCTCAGTTGTGTATGTGGTGAGGGGGTTTGAACCTGCATCATCGCGCATACCAAGTGGAATACCTCTGAGCCACCATTCCAGCCCCTAAATTTCTCTTTTTAAAGGCTGAATAGTATTCCATTGTGCACATACACAGCATGTTTGCTTTGTTCATTCTTCAATTAATGGACAATTAGCTAGATTCCATAATTTGACTGTTGAGAATAATGGTACAAGAAACATAGGTATGTAGATATCTCTTTGTCATACTTATTTTAAATCTTTTGGGTAAATACCCAGAAGTGGGATTGCTGGATCATATGGCAATTATACTTTTAGTTTTTAAAGGAACTTCCATACAATTTTCCACATTGGCTGTATAATTTACATTCACATCAACGGAGTACAGATGTTCCCTTTACTTCACATCCTTGATAACACCTGTTGTCATTTGTCTTTTTTTGGTATAATGGCCGTTCTGACAGATATGAGGTGATATCTCATTGTGGTTTTAATTTTCAACTCCCTAATGATTAGTGATGTTGAACACTTTTTCACTTAGCTGTTGGCTAGTTGAATGCCTTCTTTTGAGAAATATCTATTCAGTTTCCTTGTTCATTTTTAAATCAGATCATTTGTTTTCTTTCTATAGAGTTGTTTGAGTTCCTTATATATTTTAGATATTAACATCTCAACAGATCTGGCTTGCAAATATTTTCTGCCATTCACAGGTTGTCTCTTCATTCTGTTGTTTCCTTTTTGTACAGAAACTCTATTTTGATGAACTCTCATTTCCCTGTTTTTGTGCTCGTTGGCTGGGCTTTTGGGGTAAAATCTAAAAAAGTCATTGCCCAGATCAAAATCATATGGATGAATTACCTGTTTCCTCTAATAGTTTATAGTTTCAGGTCTTATGTTTAAATTTTTAATCCTTTTTGAGTTAGTTTTTGTATATGGTGTGAGAAAAGGGTCTACATTCATTCTCCTGAATTTGGATATCCAGTTTTCCCAACATTGTTCGTTGAAGAGACTGTCCTTTTCCCAGTGTATATATCTGGCACTTTTGTAAAAATCAATAGACTGTACATGCATGAATTTATTACTGGGATCTCTATTCTGTTCCATCGATCAATGATTGTATTTTTATGACAGTATCCTGGTATTTTAATTACTGTTGCTTTGTAGACTAGGGATTCAAGCCAGATGGGACTTCCCTCCTTTCTGGGAGTAACTAGCTGAAATCTGCAGGTAGGCTGTGCTGTTAGATGATACTTCTGATCAGGTGTCACCTCTGGCAGGAAGATACACAGAAGTACACCAAGATTTGCATGTTGGTTAATGTGAGCTCTACCCCCTTGCTTTCTTTATATCTGACATGGGGTGGTCTAGTCATGCCACTTCCCCCTGTGTTCCTTTTAGGTGAGAGGAGAGTGGGGCTACTGGGAAGCATTTTGGAATTCTAGGGAAGCTGAGTGTCTAACTTCTAGTTCCCTTTTCCCTCTGTAAGAAACCATGGTCCCTGGGAATCCTCTTTGCAAGGTACAGTGCAGCCTTGAGGGAGGAGAAGCTGTGTGGTCAGATAAAGACCACTTATAACTCAGACTTATTTGCATTTTGGGGATTGTTTTTACCAAGGTATTAAATTCTATGGATGGTTACTGGTTGAACTTCCAAAGGCCGGGTGGTAAAGCCTGGGAGTGCCTGTTTTACCAATGATGACATTTGAGTTTAGGAGATGATATTTTTTTCTACATTCTTTGGGGACAGGATTCAGATATTTTATTTTGCTTTCTAGGTTTACAGTGTCCAGCACAGTGATTAGTATGTACTAAGTGGTGAATGAACAACTGAGACTTAAATAGAGAGGCAATTTAGAAAGGTGAGCAGAAGGGCATTATAGAAAAGCAAGGTTCTGATAAGCTACCTCCCTCTGGAATCAATTTGAAATTTAACTTGTTCAGAAATCTTTCCTGGAACAACAGCCTGACTGCTCATTAATTCCATAGCAATCATTCCTGTATTTGTCATTCTCCCAGCTGTTAGAGACAATCTTTGTATCAAATGATTTTGCCCTTGCAGACATACTACTTTGCATTTTTAACATCGTGTTATTAATAATTTTGCCTTCTTAAGCAAATTCTTAGGACTTCTTTGTAAAAATTTGCCTCTTCAAGTTGAAGTCCACATTTAGTCTCACCCCACACCTCTCCTTTCCTGTTATATATAGAACAGTATCCTGCTCATAGGAGGAACTGAGTACATACTTTCTGAAGAGATGAAATTGAAGAGATTATCAAGTATATTGAAATTCTATTTTTTAATTTTCTGCTCTTATCTGATTGTTTAACTAGAAGTAAAATGGTATAAGTACATCTTTAATTTTAAAAGTTTGCTCAAATTTAAAAAGTTAGTTTGGTCTTTATCTTGAATATAAGGAAAGCTGATCTTTGAATTTCTGTGAAAAGTAAAGGTCAAATGATAAATAATTAGGCATATTAATATTGACTCTTCCTGTCAATCATGAAATAGGATGGAAATGGAGTACATATCTTATATGGAAAGAACTTTTGGTCACAAGTCATTCTTTTTAGACATCGTTGACAGCTAGATAGCAAGAGCATTTTTTGAAAAATGCTCTTTCTGATGCTTTCTTTAAGGACTTCATTTGTTGCCCTTCTTGCAATGATACAGGTAAATTCCTTAATTCCTAAGTGATATGATATGACCTTTGAAGATATGGAACAGCTGGTGAGAAAAAGAAAGGGCTATTGTAAAGATATCATCAGGGAAATTCTTTGGATTTAGACTATTCAATATTATCCTATTTCCCTGACACATTAAAAATACATTTTTTACGTAGTAATAGATTTGGTGCCAATCTAACTTTTTCTTACAAATAACAATAGAGATACTTCTGAATACTTAATCCACATGGGAGAGAGATGCTCCTTATTGAGAACACAGGGAGAGGCTACCCATAGACAGTGCGGAGAGTTCATACTTGTCATTTTGTGTCTGCTAGGCAGGCATTGACAGCAGGGCAGGCTTCACCTTATTGTCCTAATATATCTCTAAGGAAATTCTTGTCTATCAAGATAAGAATTGGAAGTTCATAAAAATATTTTTTTGGTCCTAATAGATTAAGTAGACTCATTTCTGCTTTATAACAACATTGCCGTTGTACTACTGCTTTTACTAATCAACTCAGCCACCTTTGCTACAAAAATTCCACTGGATCACTAAGCTCCAGCGTGGGCTTTCTCATGAGAACTGTAAAGCGTCTATAATTCCGGGTCAGATAGTTTCTTGCTAGTTTCATTTGTCTTTCACAAAAATATTATTTAACATTTCATTGTGAGAGGACATACTCAGTAGATCTTTCAATTTTGAGTGTTTTATCCTATCCATAACCTGATTTTGCTTTCTATTAAGCACATGCCAAATGTCAGTTGATGATGGTTCCTCCTATTTCCAAAGAATATTAAGAGTGAGCTCTTAATTCCCTTGCAAAGTTTCTCTTAAAACAATCTTCTGCTATTTGAAAATCTTTACATGTAAATTTTATCCAACATGGCACTTGATGATTTGGAGTGAATGTAGATGGTGCCAGAAGTAGAAGTGAAATAACTCAATTCATCATGTTTTATTTTGGGTATTTTTAATAAAGTGGTTTTACTTCTGTCTGTACCAGAATCATTGTCTCTGCCATGTCCTTTCCTGTAAGTGTTTTGGTAATTGTTGCTTCTTATAAACATGAAATCATTCTGCTTCATTTCAGTATCACATAGTGTTTACTTCATCTCGTTGATTGGTGCATGAATTCAAGGCCCTCTGGGATGAACCAATGAGCAGGACCTTCTAATCAGATGGGATACAGTGCACTGTTCTGAAATCATTTTCTTTCTTGTGTAGGTCTCTCCAAGGCTTACTGCTAAATTAAGTTAACCTCAAGGTTTCAGTGAATACCCTACCATCATCAAGGATGTCATGAAGCACACTGCCCCTAGAAGGGATAAAATGATGCTACCAATCACCCAAATCCCTCCCCTATTCAAGAGATAAGCAAAGTAAATGGAATGAAAGGAAATGTATAACTGGCAAACAAACAAACAAACAAAACACCCCCCCCCAAAAAGAACAAGACATCAAAACCAAAAACCAAAATAAACAAAACAAAAAACAAAAACAAGCCAAGCTTGGTTAAAGAAGGCAAAAGTGCTTGTTTGTAAAGCTTAGTCCTCATCATAAAAAAGTACCCACTTGCATTTGGTATCTTAGAGAGCATTTTAAAAAATTGGTATTTTAAACATGTAAATGGATATGTAAAACATTTGCCAAAATGTAGCAGCTGGAGATGTAGCTCAATGGTTGTTATGGGTTGGATCTGGAGTGTTTATCCCCTGAAGGCTCATGTATTGAAGACTTGATCCCATGGTAGCAGTGTTCAGAGGTGGGGCCTTTGGAAAGATGATTTCATTGTGGGATCTAATCTCATCATGGACTAATCCATTGACGGAATCACAATTTGATGGTATCATTGGGAAGTGGTGGAAAGTGTAAGAGGTGGGGTCTAATTGGAGGGAGTAGGTCACTGGGGTCATGCCCAAGAAGGGTATATCTTTTCCCAAACCCTTTCTCTCTGCATCCCAACCCACTGGAAGTTGAGCAGCTTTGCTTGCTGCACCCTTCTGCCATAATATTTTGACTCACCTCAGGCCTAGAAGCAACAGAACCTGCTGTCCATGGACTGAAACCTCTGAAACTGAGTGCCAAAATAAATCTTTCTCCTTTAAGTTGATTTTCCAAGGTATTTTGTCACAGTGATGAAAAGCTAACTAACACAGTGGTAGAGTGCTTGCTTAGCATGTGTGATGACCTGGGTTTGACCCCCAGCACCACACACACACACACACACACACACACGCTATACACGCACATACATGCACACACACACAAAACCCCCAAATTAAATAATGAACAATATAGAAACAACATTTATATTTTATGGATAATGGCTAATGATGGACTAATATCATTAACATCTAAACTATTAAAGTGCTATTAGAATATTTTTTCCTTAGATTTTGGTTTTAGAATTGTTTGTTGGCATTAACTGGATCATTATTATAAATTCATCATTCCAATTGTCTCATGGCTTTATTGATATATGCTTATGTGATATGTATCACGTGCTAATCATTGCTCTCAGCTTATTATTAGTGGTCACTCATTTCATGCTCTTAATAACCCTAGAGTTAGGTATATTATTATCCCTCTTTCTATATATGAGGAAACTGAGACACGAAGCAGTTAAATAACTTGCCCAGGTCACTCATCTAGTAAGGGGCAGAATCAAGATTAAGACCAAGAGGTCAATAATTAACAAGGTGCTTTTCCACCCTGGAAATTTCAGAAGCATTTCTGAAAGACAAGTTGTAGAACGGATGTGCATGATGTCAATGACATTGTATGTGACTTAAAAAGACCACACGGATTCTGCTCCTTTCCTATAATTGAAAAGTTTATATATACACCTATATATAGCTCATATTTGAATTAAATTTATCATATAAATTATTTAAAGTATTGATAACCTTGCCATATTAAAAGAAGAGCTATGGAGGTAAGCAAAGGTGAGATCATGGACCTTGTGTGCCAAGCCAAGGAGCTGACTGTGATTGGAAGTCATTTAAGAGGGGAATGTCTTTGTGTGTGAATGTTTATGTGTATATTTGTATGTGTGTTTATGTTTTTAAATACATGTAGAGGGAAGTTTTAAATATACATGAGAGCAAAAGACTGTGCTGTAGGCTTGACAATATAGAAAGATGATTTTCAAATTAATATTTGTGCATACAATTTTAAATCATCTCCTGTGAATCTCTTTTCCATCAAAATGTATGTCTCAATGTAGTTTTTGCTTTTGGATACTGTTTTCTCTCCCTGGAAAAATTTCCCACTTTTTACAGCTGTGTAACCTTATTTATTAAGATTCAATAACTTTCTCTGGGAAAAATTCTTTGACTCTACTCTCCTTCTCCTATCCTCTATAGAATGAATTGGGAGCCCCTCCTCTGTGTACTCTTTTCATTGCACCTGTCACATTTCATGGCAATCACTGGCTTTCTTGCTTCTCTTTTCCACTGGAATGTGATCCGAAGACAGAAATTGAATATTTCAGCCATGTCTATCTGGTGACTCCAAGTGTTTAGCTAAGGGATGCTCCTCAATTCTTGTTAGCTGAACAGATGAATAAATGAAATATGAAGTTCTTATTTATTTCTACAGGCTCTGATTACATATGAAAATAAACTTTCTTCAGTTTTAATTCAGGATGTATTGTGGTTTTATGGTAGAGGTGGAATTTCTAGAATGGAGTCAATGGATGGGTGGAGAGAGAAGGAGAAGGGAGAGATAGGGATAGATAGATAGACTGGGGGTGTGGGGGTGTGACTCAGTGGGAGAGTACTCTTGGTTCAATTCCTAGTTTGGGGGGGAGAGGAGAGAATAGGAATGGTGGTGATGGAGTTGAGACCTAATATGCCTTGAAGAATGAATATAATGTAAAAGAAAATAGTAAAGCTTAAGGAACAATGAGTAACTTTTGCACTCACCAAAAATTCTTGTTTAAGCCAGGTTTGTAGAGTATGCCAACCAAGACAAATAAACATAGCTCCAGTCCTTCAGAAGCCATCAAAATTGGGGAAAACAATAATTTTAGGTTGAAGCACAAGTAATTTGGAAGTTTTTTCTATTCAACCTATTCGGGGAAGAATAAAAGTATAAACATAAGAAATATTTGACCACGAGGATTCATTTCAAGAGGGAATGAAATCTTTCTTATAGCATCCATTCGAGAGCAACGCTCTGCCACTTGGTCCTTCTTAAATCACCTAATACAAACCACAAGCTATCAGGAGATAGCAATCCTACAGGTCACTCTTATGGCTTGCTTTCTGTCGGTATATAATGAGTTAATAAATACAAATTTGTTCAATTACAAAAAAAAATGAAATCTTATAGGGTAGAAGAGCCAGAAAGGTCTTCACGTGGGAGACAGCTTTTGAGATGAGGCTGAATGGAGGGCAGGATGTCAATGGCAGAGATAGCATTAAGAGGAACAGCTAGAGATAGTGCTTCAGAGGGGAGGATTCTCTGGACATGTGCTGGAAAGAACAATAATTCATGCTGACTGAATTCTGGTGGAGAGAGGGCTGGTTGATGAAGGCTTGGAGTGTCAGGCCACTGATAGACAGATTGGAGCCCTGATTGTCTCTGAGTTGAGGAAAGGCTTGACTGGAACTTCCTGTAGTAAGAATCTGACATTATTGTAAGAATGGATTTGTATGCCCTACTTTATTTCTGCTGCCTTTGCCTTCCCCATTTCCTCTTCAAGTCTGCTTCCCAAGCTGGTGCCTTCCTCTGATTTGCCCCAATTCAGTTAGGTGGGTGTTTATGTGGTATTCTATGAAGGTGTACTTTGGGGAGTGTATTACCAGGGTTCTCCATGGAAACAGAACCAACATAAGATGTATATATCTACACAGTTTTGTATCCACATCCATCTGGATTAGTACTGTATATATTTGTATTTTATCTATATCTTTATCTATGCACCCAGAAAAGTATTGGCTCACATGATTATGGAGGCTGAGAAGTCCCATGGCCTGTTGTCCTCAGGCTGGAGACCTGGGAAAGGAGATGGTATAGTTTGAAGACCTGAGAGTTGGAGAACTGATGGTATAAATTGAAGTCTTGATCCGGAAGCCTGACAACCAGGTGTGCTGAGAGCATGAAAAGATCAGTCAGTGCCCCAACTCAAGCAGGCAGAGAGCAAATTCAACCTTCCTAAATCTTTTTATTCTACTTAAGCTCTGAGAATTGGGTGATGCCTACCCACATTGGGGAGGATCATCTGCTTTACACAGGCTGTGGATTCAAATGTTAATCTCCTTCAGAAACATTTACAAAAACACTCAGAAATTATTTTTTTGACAAGATATCCGAGAATCTTATAGCCCTGTCAAGTTGATGTATGAAACTAACGATGTTAGGTACTAATATGGTGCCCCTTAGCATTATGCAGTGTACTCCTAAGCTTTGAGAGAGGCAGTCATCACTGGTTCTGAGTCCCTCACTTCAGGGTTTGTCTTGACACTGACCTAGAGGTAAATGTGGTATCATGGAAAGATTCTTACACTAGGGGTTAGGTAGTCTGTGTTCTCAGTCTGACCTTACTATTCACCAAAACTGTGACCTTAGGTCAAAGCCTTCACCTTTCTGATGCTCCTTCTTAAAATGAGGATAATGGCACCAGCTTTGTCTATCTTGCTGATCTGTAGTGGGATCAAATGAGATATGTTTAAGTATTCATGCTTTGACTTCTAAAACATTCTATCCTTTTTTTATGGGCCCTTGTATATTAACCACTGGAGAAAAACTTACCTGCTGTCTTATTACATAAAGAACATTGCTTATTTTTAAGATGTAAAGCATATCTAGTAAATCACCCAGCAAAATTTAAATTTGCCTCTAGTACCAGGCACTCAGATTCAAAGCAAAACAGAACAAAGCAAAACAAAAGAAAAGTTTGAGTCAAAACTAGGTTAAAGCTTAGCCCCATAACTGGGTAGGACTTTTGTGATAAGATTGCTGTAGCTATTTTTTTGTGTGTGTGTTGAATTTGCTAACAGCAATTTTCTGTTTGTAACCCAGGTAGACAGCCTTTCCCGGAGGGGTTCATTAACTTCATGTTCCACAGCAGTCTCTGTCCTGCTATTTGTTGGTGACATGAAGGCACAACAGCAGATGAGAAGGGCTCAGCCTCATCTTTGTTAACACTTATAATCTTATTAAAGGCTAAAGAAATACATGATCAGCTAACTCCTTGTATTACTAAAAACTGATTTACCAGCATGACATCAAATATTTATCTTGCCCTAAGCTACCAGTAATTACAAGCTGATATTGTTCAGGCTCAAACAAACAGAGAGTAATGAATTTCTGCTAATTATTAGGCACTGATGAAAAATGTGATTTGTCCACTCTTAGAGTTATCCTGGGTAGCTTGTCTTTCTGCACAATGGAAAACTTCAATTGATATGAATATATTCAGAGCTGCCGGAAAGCACTTCAGTGGTATCAACCAGAAGTAATTACCAGTGTGTCTGGGAAAGTGATTAAAATGGTTTAAAATTAAGATTTTGGTTTGCCATAGTTATTTCTATGCAAATATACCACATTTTTCAACTGACGTAGTGTCTTAATTAAAAACAGGCTAAAGTTTTAGAATAACAAGAGATTTTTAAAATCTGCCAAGCTTCACACAATAAAAAATAATGATTCCAGCCTTAGTTGCAAATGAAAGTAATTTTTCTTCTTGTTGTAGATCTTACTGGGCTTTTTAGAAAGTTACTTTGCAGACTTTTATCGAATAATTCATTTCCCTGATGGAATATTCCAGCAGATCCAGTTACTTTGTTTTCACTTTTCCGGCCCTCTGTTGAAGGTGGGGAGGGGAGTGACTTCAATCTGTCTGTCCCACAGTGACAGGCTGGGGCTGGCATCTTCTTTTCCCCCTGCAGTAGCAAGGGGCCTCTTGAGATGCATGATGGATTTGCTCCTAACTTGTAGGTAGGGAGGAAAGGGTTCAGTAACCTACAGGGGGCTCAGACCCCAAACTCCACCTTGAGGTCCTCCTTCTTTCTTTGCAGTATTTTTTATTTCTGCTTCCCTTAATCTTCTAATTTAATCATAGTGGAACCTCTAGAAGACAAATCAGGGAACATTTCATACTCCAACTCCTTAAGGCCCAAACTGAGCAATAAATTATAACTCAAGGATTTTTAAGGTGGTCACAAACGAACAGGTAGCACCTGTTTTCCCACTACCCCCTGCTTGGAAGCTACTGTCTGCCTCTCAGTGGGTAGCCTGGTTGTGTTAACTGTGAACTTACAGTCTAAAGACAATAGGTAGCCCTGCATTATATCATAATGCCACCAGTGACTTTATCAAAGGCAGGAGTAAGGTGAGAATTCTAGGAGTTATGTCAAGATCAGTAAGGAAGAGTCCACACTGACGAGAGCTCCAGCTGAAAACACCTTCATCTTCGTCTTCTCTCCTCCCTCTGTACATGCTGCCTGGTGAACTCAGAAATTCCCAGAGCTTCAGTTCTCCCATACATATGCTAATACCTTGCAGAACCTCTTCTCAGGCCCAGAACTCTCTTGTTAGATTCAGAGTCTGTTTTTAAGCTGGCTGTCGCCACCTCAGTGTCAAAACGTCCAAGTTTGCATCTATTCCCACTCCCACCTTGCCTTCCCTGAGACAATAACCAAGTTGCTCATAATCTTAACTTGCTGGTACCGCTGTTCAGCTAGTCACTAGTGCCAGGAACTACCTGGGTACTCAACATCCTTCATTCATTCCCCGATTCTCCAAGTTTTACTGTTTTCCTTTTTTTTTTTTCCTCTTGGTTAAAATTTTTACATGGTTGTTCATTGTGTCTGCACATGAAGTTCAAACTCGTGATCATGATGTAATGGGCATCAACTTGTGTCTACCTTATCCCCTCCATTCACTACTCCTTTAGTTATCAGGTCCACCATTATAGATTCTGTCTTTATTTAGAATTGGAACCATAGTAGAGGCTAGGGAAAAATGGAAAACAAATAGTGTGGATCGTGTCTTATTTAAAATTTGAAATTTTGTTTAGCACAGACTTCTTTGCATTAATTTTGATTTTTTTAAAAAATATTACTCAATATTTATTTTGGTGACTGAGTGTTTGCATATCCCTTTAAGTTTGGGGCCTGAAGTAGCAAGTGCCTCAATTGCCTTACCCTAGTCCAGACCCTGAATGGGATTCTGGAATTGATTCTGGAAAGTTCCACATCAAGTCTGGAAATGAAGGCAACCCAGCAGAAGGCTGGAGAAAACTTGGGCCCTGAGGATGTCGTTTGAATTCAGATATGTTTGAAGTCTATGTCTGGATCTTTCAGTTGCATGAAACAATACATTCTCCCCTTTTTGCTTGTCACTCACAGCAGGAAAATTCCTGAGTGATAAATGGCTGCATGGGCCCCTTACGGTATGACCCCCTCTTTTCACTTTTCCAGCCTTGTACCTCACTATTTCCTAAGAACATCCTGTGCCTGTCAGGCAGTGTGACATGTTGGTCCTGGCATCTGCTGTGCCTTTTTTGTTCTGTGTACCTCTGTGCATGTGACTCCCCCTTCTGAGAATGTTCTGGCAATATTCTTCACCTGGTCTACCTGATGAAAACCACTCATTCATTAATGTGTTGTTTAAGTGTCACGTCAGATGTGACTGAATCACATCCATGCTTTTTTTCTTTTTGTTCTAGGTTTGACAATCATTTTCACATTTATGAAATAATAACTCATTCAGTAAACGTCTTGCTTAATCTATTTTCTTTTGTAGAGTTAGATTTTCCTTCCTTAACAGTGTCCCATAAAATATAATGCAACTTAACTCTAAAAACTTGGAGCACTCTGATGGAAAGAAATGCCAAACTCTGGATGTCTCTTCAGAGAGGCCCTAGGTGCCTTTTCTCTCCATCTTTCTCTTAATATGCACTGGCCCTATAATAGAGAAATCTTCTAAAATAAATATGGTGTTTAATAACATAATTTTGGTGCATGAATTCACAATTACATATAGATCATAAACTCCATGGAATAGCATTTTTTCCCCCTTCTAGCCTCTATTTTACAATGAATGCTCAACAGCTTTGTAACATGTGCTACCTTGGCTGCTAAGTATGGACAAGAGTAGTCTTTTTACAAGACTAGGGTCTACCTTGCCATTCCAGATATACTGAATCCACCTTCTTCCTACAGGCCTAAATTTCCCACTGGGATTTGAAAACATAAGTGAAAACATAAGATAAAAGCAAGTTGTCACTTTAAGGTCTGTCTGGGATTTGCAGGAACTAAAGTTCAAGCATCAGATTTCCTGCTAAATGATGCACATGCTCCAACTTTCATGGTCCCAGTTCCCAGGTATGACCCTGCTGGGTCCTGAGTCTGCTCTGCAAAGGCTCTCTAGGCATGAGTCTCATCCATCCTTTCCCAGAACCTTCTGTCTTCACTCCAGGTGATGAATGTGAGTAAAGGCAGGTTCCACCAAGATACAGTGGCAGAAGAGGGAGGCATTGCTGCCTGTCTCAGCTCTCCAGGAGCATATGGCAGGTGTGGCAGCCAGCAAGGCCTCCATCTTCTGCTGGCCCAGAAGCCTGTGTGAATCCTTTCTCTGGCCTCTTGAACAGTGTGATACACATTAAACTTTTAAACACACCATACACACACACACACACACACACACACACACATGTTAGAATTAGCACATTACAGTGACACAACAAAAATCTATGTTCATAGCCACTCAATTTACAATAGCTAAATTATGGAACCAACCCAGATGCCTCTTACTGGATCAATAGATCAAAAAACTGTGATACACACACACACACACACACACACACACACACACACACAATGGAATTCTATTCAGCAATAGAATGTTTCTATTGCTGAATAGAATCACCAATATTGCAGTCTTTCAATGTAAATGGATGGCAATGGAAGAAATCGTGGAGCGAACTTAGTCAAACCCAGAAAGTCAAGGGTCCAATGTTTTCGCTCAATTGCGGAGGCTGGAGCTAAACCCAGGCTTGGGTGAAAGGTAGTCAAACTCATGTTTTAGACCCAGCAAAGGCATAGCAATACATAATCTAGGGCAACCATAGATATGTGGGGGTGGGGAGGAGGAGACAAGTGGGGGGAGGAGAGAGGGATGGAGGATAGGGAGGGATCCAGGGAGACAATCAACAACGTAGCGTACTCTTTTTTTTTTTCCTAAAGAGAGAGGGACAATGAGAGAGAGAGAGAGAGAGAGAAAGAGAGAAAGAGAGAATCAATTTTAGTTAGTTTTTCATTTCGCTTTCATTGCTCTAAAACTTTATTGTGTACGTGGTGCTGGGGTTTGAATTAGTATCCTTGCACATGCCAGGTAAGTTCCATAACTGCTGAGCCACTGCTCCAGCCCCTGTAGCATACTCTTTACCCCCTTGAGAATCCAAATAATACTTATGCAATCAGTTAATTCTGGAAAATTCACAATGTAAGCATTTATATTGCTTGTAGGGGTGAAA
Organism: Aplodontia rufa; assembly: GCA_004027875.1. Taxonomy (NCBI): domain Eukaryota; kingdom Metazoa; phylum Chordata; class Mammalia; order Rodentia; family Aplodontiidae; genus Aplodontia; species Aplodontia rufa. The sequence continues at coordinate 4,915 of PVKS010036142.1, read as the reverse complement.
TATAGAAAAATCAAGAGACTAGAGGGTGGACACTGTGGGGGTAATTCTGGGTTAAGAACAAATGCATATCATATTGTTACTTTATATGCATTTATGATTGCACAATAACTCATCTCCTTAATAAGAAATTAAAATAAAAATAGAGATATTCCATGACATTGGAATACCTTCTTTTTAATCATTATTATAGAGTTTCTACTTTTTAAAAAATTTTATTGAAGAGATGTGTTATTATACAATCATAAACACATATGTAGTAGCAATATGATATGCCCCTGATCCTAATCCAGAATCAGCACCATATCATCCACACCCCAGTCTCTTGACTTTCTTATATCCCTTATAACAGATATAAATGTCTACATATGATTGTGCATTTTCCAGAATTAAGTGATTGCATAAGTATTTGGCTTCTCAGGGGAGTAAAAAGTAACCTACATTTCTCCCCTAGATCCCTCCCTATCATCTTCCCTCTCCCCTCTCTCCTTCCTTTTCCCTCTCCCCCTTACTTATCTATGATTCCCCTAGACTATGTGTTGCTTTAACATTGGTGAATCTTGTACATGAGCTTGACCTTTCACCCAAGCTTGGGTTTTGCTCTAACCTCCACAAATGAGAGAAAACATTTCACTCTTGAGTTTTTGGGTTTGGCTAATTTGCTCAGCATAATTTTTTCCATTGCCATCCATTTACCTTCAAATGCTATAATACTGTTTTTTTTTTCTAATAGCTGAGAACTCCATTGCATATATACATACCACAGGTTTTGGAGCCATTCATCCAGCAATGGGCATTTGGATTGATTCCACAATTTAGCTATTATAAATTGAGCTGCTATGAGCATTAATTTTTCTGTGTCACTGTAATGTGCTGATTCTAGCTTTGATGATCTTTATATTGGTGATAGAGGAGTATTAAAGTCTCCCAGTATTATTGTGTTGGGGCCCATAAGTGGTTTTATGTCATGGAGTATTTTCCCCCACACACCTGGGAGTATTGGTATTTGGAGAGTAGAGATTTAGTATGGTTATATCTTCCTGATGTATTGTTCCCTTTACTATGATGTAGTGGCCTTCTTTGTCTCTTCTGATTAGTTTATGTTTGAAATTTACTTTGTTGGCTATAAATATTGCAACAGCAGTTTGCTTTCTTGGGCTGTAAGCCCGGTAGATTTTATTTCATCTTTTCACTCTCAATCTGTAGATGCCTTTGGCTGTAAAATGGGTTTCCTATAAACAGCATATTGTTGGAATTTGATTTTTGATGCAATCTGCTAATATGTGTCTTTTGATTGGTGTCTTGAGACCATTCACATTCAGTGTTTGGATAGTTATGTGGATGTGGTTCACAGTGATTGTGTTTTTTTTTTTTTTTTTTTTTTTAAAGAGAGAGGGACAGTGAGAGAGAGAAAGAGAGAAACAACTTTATTTAGTTTTACACATGGCCTTAATTGCTCCAACACTCAGTTGTGTACGTGGTGCTGGGGTTTGAACCCAGGTCCTCGTGCTTGCCAGGCAAGCACCGAAACCGCTGAGCCACCACTCCAGCCCCAGTGATTGTGTTTTATTAGTAAGTGCTGTGTTGTCTTGGTTGTCTTTCTGACACTGTGTATTTTTATTGAATTTCCTCTGTGAGTTTTGAGGATTGTTTGCTTGTTCTATCTGGAGTTTATCTTTGAGGATTCTTTGTAATGCTGGTTTTCTGCTCATTAATGCTGAAAGTTTCATCTTATTGTGAAATATTCTTATTTCTCCAACAAATTTGAAGCTGAGTTTTGCTGGATATAGTATTCTTGGTTTAGGTTGTGGTCATGCAGAGATTGAAATGTTTCCTTCCAGGTTTTCTTGCTTCTAGGGTCTGAGTTGAAAAGTCAGAGGTCATCCTTATTGGTCTGCTTCTTAATGTGATTTGGCATTTCTCTCTTGAAGATTTTAATATTCTTTCCTTGGTTTCCCTGTCTTGGGGAGCTTCTCATTTGATTAAGTCTATTGGGTGTCCTATAAGCTTCTTGGATGAGCATATCTGACTCTATTTTAATATGGTAATTTTTTTCTGTAACTATTTTGTTGGGGATGTTATTTATGCCATTTGTTTGCTTTTTGATTTCTTTTGTATCCCAATTGCTCTTAGATTGTTTCTTCTGTTTTTATCCCAGACATTTTGAAAATTCTGCTCATGCTTTGTGAGTTTTTTTTTTCTTTTTTGTCATCTGTTCTCTTAAGCTTACTCAGCCTTTCCTCATTTTTGGAAGTTGTTTGTTCAAGAGTTGGGGTTCTGTTTTCTATAGAAGTTAGTCTATTATTAAATTTTTCCATCATTCCTCTGATGTGATTGACTGCAGATTTTGGCTCCGTTACTTCCTTTATCAGTATGTCTATTTCTTTGATAATAGAGTTTTTCATCTCTTGCATTTTCTCTTCAAACCTTCAACAAATATTCTTTTAGTTCATTGTTTGTTTTAGTAATCAGATTGTTGATTTTTTTTCTAGATTTTGGTCCTGCTCCCTATCTGTGGACACTTTGATAGGGGAGTTGTGGGTTTGAGGTAAACTTTTTCTTGTTTCTTTCTTCATTTTTCAAGAGCTTCTTTTGGATCTTTGACTTGATGCTCCCTGTGCGGAAGCAAGGCAGGTCTTCAGGTGCTTCTCCTTGCAGTCAAAGGGTTGGGTCAGACACCACTGCTCTGATGACCACCTTTTTCCAGAAAACGCTTCTGCCTGAAACTTCATTTTGCTGTACCTTTTGGATCTAGGCTCTAATGCATGGGTCTGAAAGCTATTGGGAGTGTAGGGCAACCAGCTGGATTATTGAAGCACAGTGGTGGGGGTGTGTTACTGTGTCCTGAGGCTTTGGAGGCACTGGGCTGGTTGGGATGGGCCTGCCTTTGTGCTAAAATGGGACCTGAGATCTTTAGTAGACTTGTTGGGCCCAGTATATCTGGACCTGGTGGGTATGTACTATGGTTGGGGTCCTCAGAGTGTCTTGGGTGCCTGTGGGCAGGGTGAGTGGGGTGGTTTTGCACAGGGTTGTTCATCCTCATGGCTGTCCTGGGTGCCTGGTGGTCTGAGACCAGAGTCCTGGGCCCACTTAGCAGGTGGGCTGGGTGGCTCTGGGTGGGGGCTCCTTCCTGGAGCCATCCTGGATACCTGCCAGCCCAGGAATGGAGCCTGGAATTGGCTTCTTGAAAAGGGAGAAGAGGTGGGGTTTACCTAGGGATTACACACTCTTGTGTCCCTATATTTGCCATAAATGGGTCCATGTGAACTCACTGTGTTGTCTTCCTGCATATATGAAGTTCCCTGTTCCAGAGCTCCCTCACACCTACTTTCCTCAGATGTCCATGCTCCAAAATCACCTCTCCTCCATTCTGGGGCAGCCATGCTTATGAGCACCACAGGAAGCCTGAGGGATGTCTTGCAATACACTGAAGTTTCCCATTTAGGTAAAACATTTAGGATTTTGATCAGATTAATAATGTGGTCTTTTATTACGAGTTTGTTAGGAGTCTTTAAAAATTTGATGATGCTAAATTTATCAAATAATTTCTCAAGTTTATTAAGATTGTCATGAGGTATACCTATTTGTTAATTAATGTGCACATCAATTTATGGATTTTGTAATATGAAATGATTCTTGTATATAGGCAGAACTGAGATTTGATAATGGTATTTTAGGGGATATATTAAATATATTGTCCCACTGTTTTGAGTTCGATGTAATTGTTGGAAAATCAGGTGTCAATCTTTCTTGTTCTTTTTTGGTTATTCTTTATGTAAGATATAGTATTTTCATTTTGTTTTGATATTCTTATATTACATTAAGAATGAGGTTTTGCTTGTTACTCCCCATTATTACCTTAAGGTTTTTTCTTTTTTAATCTGGGGAAATTTATGTTCACCATTGCCTCAAATATTTCTAATGAGCTTTAAAGATTTTTATCTTTGAAATTTCAAACATACACAAAAATAGAGATTCTCTTTATTTTTATGATTTTCTTCATCCCAGATTCTTATTATCTGGATATTAACACTTCCAATGTTAGCCTCCATTTTTCTTGACTTCTAGTTTATATATATATATATTTTAAACAAGATTGTATTTTTCATTATAGCTTTATATATTGAAGGGGTTTGTTGTAATACTTCCATACATATGCAAATCACGTATTCCCCTTTTACCTTCTCCATCCCTCCTGACTTCTTCTAGACTGCAAAGTTGCCCCTAATTTGAATGGTGATCTGTGTTTGATGGGTCTGTTGTCTAAAATTATTATTTTTTCACTCTTTCCTATATTGTACTGTAGCCTCCACATGTGAGTGAAAACATTTGGTCCTGGAGATTTTAAGTTAATTTCACTCAGTATGATTTTCTCCATCTCCATCCATTTACCAGCAAAGGCTGTTATTTTGTTATTTCATTTTTTAAATAGCTGAGTAGAATTCCATGGTATGTATGTGTGTGTGTGTATATATATATGTATATGTATATCACAGTTTCTTGATCCATTCATCCAATAATGGGCATTTGGGTTGATTCCATAATTTAGCTATTGTGAATTGTGCTGCTATAAACACTGATGTAGCTGTATCACCATAGTATGGTGAATTTATATCTTCTGGGAAAACACTTAGGAGTAGGATAGCTGGGTCATACGGTGGTTCAACCCCTAATTTTTTGAGGGGTCTCCATACTGCTTTCCAGAGTTGTAGTACTATTTTTCAGTCCCACCAACAGTGTATAAGGTTTCCTTTCCCCCAACACCATTTCCAGCATTTGTTGTTTGTATTCTTGATCTTTGCCATTCTGACTATGGGGAGGTGAAATCTTAATTAAGTCTTAATTTGCTTTTCCCTGAGTGCTAGAGATGTTGAACTTTTTTTTTTTTTTTTGTATATGTATTGACCTTTTGGATTTG
>PVKS010036141.1:0-19538 GCA_004027875.1 Aplodontia rufa | reverse complement strand
ATGATGACAGTGGGCCATGCCTTCCTTCACTCACAGGGCAAAGGAGACAGTGGGCCATGACTTCCTTCACTCATAGGGCAATGATGACAGTGGGCCATGCCTTCCTTCACTCACAGGACAATGATGACAGTGGGCCATGCCTTCCTTCACTCAGAGGACAATGGTGACAGTGAGCCATGCCTTCCTTCACTCATAGGGCAATGATGACAGTGGGCCACGCCTTCCTTCACTCACAGGGCAATGGAGACAGTGGGCCAGGCCTTCCTTCACTCACAGGGCAATGGAGACAGTGGGCCAGGCCTTCCTTCACTCACAGGGCAATGGTGACAGTGGGCCATTCCTTCCTTCACTCACAGGGCAATGGAGACAGTGGGCCACGCCTTCCTTCACTCACAGGGCAATGGAGACAGTGGGCCATTCCTTCCTTCACTCACAGGGCAATGGCGACAGTGGGCCATGCCTTCCCTCTCTCATTCCAGTGCAGAGACCTGGGTGGGGTGGTGCTGGGGATCAGCCTGGAGTCTCCGATGCCCCAGCCAGACCTCAGAAGCAGCAAGAAGAAACCTGTGCAGGTGCCCCTGTGCCCAGGAGCTGGAATACAAGGCGGCAGAGGCTGAGGCAGGAAGTGAGGGATCAAGCAGCCTCAGACCTGGGTGTAGCTGTGGCACCAAATGCTCCCTTCACAGATGGATGGACTGAGGCCCAGATGGGTTTTTGTCTTGTCAACACCATCTGCCAGTTGATGTCCTGCCATAGAGCTGGAAGGTGCCAGGGACCTGCCCTGCTTCTGAGCTACTGGGACTTGTCCTCAGCTCTGTTTGCCTATAGTACACTTCAGAGGAACCCAGGCTCCCTCCAGCATATGACCACAGCTGAGAGTCCCCAGACGGCTCAGGCTCAGGGGGACAAAACAGCAGCAATGGCCAGGACGGATGACCCGGTCAAAATGTACAGGGCAGCTTCAAGCTGCTGGCGTTTGATCCTTAAAGGTTTCAAGGTACTTTAGGTCACCTGGCAGCCCACCTGACCGCACCTGGATGACCACCTGACTGCACCTGGATGCCCTCCTACATCACCTGGTGGCCCACCTGACCTCACCTGGCTGCCCACCTGACTTTTTCACCTGGCTCCCCACCTGACCTCACCTTGTGGCCCACCCAACCACACCTGGTGGCCCACCTGACCTTACCTGGCTGCCCACCTGACTGCCTACCTGAATGTACCTGGTAGCCCTTCCAACCTCACTTGGCGGCCCACCTGACCTCACCTGGAGGCCTACCTTACCGCACCTGGTGATCCACTAGAGAGCTGATGCTGGGAGATGGGGGCACCGTGTCCTTGCTTCTGTCTGCTTCCTCCTCTCCCCTTTCTGCTTTGGGCAATGCCTTGGTTTCCCACAGGGCCCTCCCCTCACACCCATCTGCAGCCCCCTTCCTGGCTTGGCTATGTACTCTAGAACAGGACCAACCCATGGGCTGTGTGGAACCTCTCCTGGCTGACACACCTGGCCGACGGGCTGCGTGGGACACATCTGCCTGCAGGGGCTTTAGCAACCGTGAGCTGCAGAGGAAGAGCCACAGCCCCATCTTCCTTGGCATTGCAGAAGGTCGTGACAACCGGGCTCTGTGAATCCACTAGAGCTGAGCAGCAGTTGAGCGAATCCACAGCCAGACCAGCTCTGTCTGCCTGCAGCCCCCAGCTCTCCAGGACAGACTCAGCCCAACAACAGCAGCAGCTCAGCTGTCCACCTCCCACTGGCCACACCACCCCTCATGTCCACTCCTTATACTTGTCCCTCTGCTGCCACCTCTAAAATAAGGAGACCTCTGAACACAAGTTCCTCAGGCCCCTCCCCAGCCAACTCCTGTTCATCACTCAATGCCCAGCACGAATGTCACCTTTTGTAGCAAGACCTGCAGAGGACATGGCCCCTCCTAGGGCTCTCGGTGCTCAGTGCCCAGCAGGCATGGTGACCATGCTGTCCCTCTGCCTTCTCTTGCTGGCTCCCTTTGCTCATCCAAGACAATGCTAATCGAACTTGCTGGAATCTGCTCCTCCTTTTGGAAGGCCTCTGCTTACTGGAAGTAAGCTCATCATCTTGGAACGAAGCTGCTTATTGGAAGACCCCTCTTGCATCTGCACTTACAAAGGTGATCTTTCTCCCTCTGACTCACGGGTCAGGAGACACGGCTCTGCTTGGCTGGAGCCACCCCACAGCCTTGGTCAGGAAGGAGACTGCCACGGGTGCCCACCTCTCTTGCCACGGCCATCCGCCTGGTTTCCCCCAGCAACGCCCCGATGTGGGAGCACCTCTTTGTCCTTCCCAGAGTCCATGTCCTCACACAGCTGTGCACCGGCTGTGAAGTCCTGCTTATTCATTCAAAGGTGACATGCCCCACCCCAGAAATGCAAGTCTCAGCTTCATCAATTCACCAATCAACACGGCTCTTCAATAATCTAATTTCTTATTTATGAGCTCGGATCATTGATTTGTCCAGTTACCAAAGGGAAACGGAGAATAGAAAGCATCAAATAATCGACCTTCCTCGGCTGCTGCAAGCACAGCCCCGGCCCTGCCAGCCACGCAGACTCAGCTCCACTCCGCTCAGGGCCCAGGCTCTCGGATGCCAGTTGCCAACACACAGGTAATTCCAGAGCTGGGATAAACAGGGACAGCAGCACCACCAGTCAGGCGGCTGGAGCCACGTGTGGTGGGAGTCTGCCAAGTGTGAGAGAGGAGCTAAGATTTTAACTTAAATTAATTTAAACTTAATCTAGAAAAACAGATATTTGATCTGTTATTAGAAGGCTTCAGTGTGTTGAGCATGTGAGTCTAATTTTCAAGTATAAACTTTATGAAATCTAAATACAGGTCCAGGAATTTCCAGTGAAAATGTAGCATTTATGGAATTAGCATGCATGGCATGTGTCAAATACACGCTGGATTTCAAAGACTTAGCTCGGGAGAAAGAACAGGACACAAAAGATCTCGATGCTTGTTACATTGTCACACTGGTTGCTTGCCCACGTGGCCCTGCTGGATGAACCAGGTTAAATAAAATAAGCTGTCAAAACTGGCTCTCCTTCCTCCACTTCCAGTCTGCGCAGCTGGCAGAGAACCTTAAATGACATAACGACCTGTCCAATGCGTCCTGAATGGACAGGCCAGGGCCTCCGCTCGGGGTGCACAGGCTGAGGTTGGCTTTGGGGGCGGCTCACACTCCCAGGCCTTGCAGTCCTGTTGGGCCCCGGATCCCCTTCCCTGCCTCCCTCTCCTCTAATGAGCCATGCCCCTGCCTCAGCATCCTGCTTGCTGTGCGTGTGTCAGAGATGACAGGTCACATTATGACCTCAAGGCAGGGGTGCAGCAGCAGGGTGAGTTCCGCGCTGGGGGACATTGGTGCGCACATGCCCTGGGCTCCAGCCCTGCAGGCTGCTGTCCTCCTGGAGGCCCTTCCTCCCTCAGTTCTCTCTGTGATAGGGCTGGTGGTCAAGGTCACACTGTGGGGAGAGGAGACAGAACTGCTCTGGCCCCTAAGGACAGCCGCGGCAGAGGACAGAGCTTCTGTCCTGCCACTGGGGCTGCAAAGGGACAGGGGATTGAGCCTCCCTGAGGGGCTGATGCTCAGGCTTTGGGGAAAATTAGCTGAGACTGAGTAAATACTCCAACAGAATTTCCAAAGTGACAGTGACTTTGAAGAAGGGTCCAGATGGATGAAGTGGGGCCATTCCCAACAGTGAGCCCTAGGCCAACTTTCTGGGAAGCTGGTGTTGGGCAGGGCTTGGAAGCCCTCTGATTCCCCTGCTGCTTTCCAGGAAGGGCCAGGAGGCTGGGGCGCTGGGCTTGAGGGGCTGGCAGTTTGAAATTCCTGCCCCTGTGTGGGTGGAAGGCTAGTGGCCAGGCAGTCAAAGCCTGAGGACTCTGGGCAGGGGCAGTTGGCCCACCTCCAGCCTCTGCCCAAGGCCTTCGGAAGCACCTCCTCTGTCCCTTCCTCTCACCCTGTGCAGCTCCGGAGAGGCCTCGTTTCATCTGAGCTAAGGAGGCGCGTGCCATCCTCTCACCGCATAACTGGGCCAGCGGGACACCATTCTGCCAGCACCTTGCGAGCAACAAGGGCTGCGCTGTGACCCGTCAACACTTACAAGGAAGGCCATCCCTGGAGCAGCGAATTCTGTAAGCTAAACGGCTTTCAAGAGCAGGCTTCTGCGGCGAGATGCGCAGCCGCTCGGGGCGCTTGGAAGGCAGGATGGCCTGGCGAGCCAGCGCCTGGCAGAGCTGTCGAACTCCAAGGTGAGGCGCGCGTTCTTGAGCTCCCACGGGAACCGAAGGCAGGCTGTTGCCATTCCCCGCCACTCAGCTCACGCTTTCAAAAGGAACCACTCCTGCAACACGTCCTTTCACCATCAAGAGCTGCTTTAGCAGTAAGAGGGAAGAGCTGCTCCTTCCTGCAGGGCCCGGGCTACGGAGCGACTTCCGCGGCACAGATGCTTGGGAAACAGGAACAGGTGCTGGCATTGCTTAGGAAACCTCTCCAAGCTGCACACCTTACATTCCTGGAGATGGAATTCCTGAGCCTCTTCAAAATCTTCCAAAGGGGTCCAGTAGGCAATGGCTTCCTGAGCTTGCAGGAAAGCTGATGGAGGAAGATTCGCCAATCACCTTCAGCACCGCTGTGCAGAACTGCGGGACGCCATGGAAACCAGACCTATGCCCAGGGTGAGGGGTCTCGATGCATCTGTCCCACGTGCAGCTGCAATCTGCACTCAGGCCTTCGTCTTCAAAGGCCACTAGCGTCACTCATGGACTCCAGCCCCAGTGGGTCCAGAAGTACTGTGCCCAAAGGTTTCGAACGTTTTTAAAAACTAGGTATTTTAATCTCATTCCGCTCACCAAAGTAGTATTTGCATTAAAATGTCCATTGCGTGCACAAAAATTCACCTACAAATTTTGGATTCAAGTGCTTTGTTTCATCTCGAGCGCCTCCTTTTAAGCATGTAAACTGTGTCTGAGCTCGTGATGAGCATCTGACGCCAGCACAGCGGCACTGCGGTGCCCTGGCTGCGTAAGTAAGTAGCGGGTTGCACCCCAGAACTTTCAGTAACGCGGCCGGGGGTGGAGGAGCTTGGCCCCCACTGTCTGCACAGCTGCACTGCTGACCGCGCCCTGTGCTCTGTCCCTGGGGAGGACGCCCACTCACAGGGAAGCCAGGATTCTCAAGAGCTGGATGCCCCTTGGGTTTGAAAAGCCCAGGATGACAGAGAAGATGAAGATGCTCTCATCAAACGCTAGGAGTTGCCCCAGACGTACCTGCTGGGCAGCCCTGGGTCCAGCTGGACTCTCCAGGCCTCTTTGGACACAAGAGTCTGGCCTCTAGGTCAGACCAGGACAGTGTCACAGCTAGACCTCGGCTGGCCTTTGTACACAACCATCCGCCCTTCACTGTGGACCTGGGAAAATCGCCTGGCCTCCCTGACCCAGGGCTCCTTTTCTTCTGGACCTGGGCATAACCCCAGTAACGCCCCTTGCAGGTTCGTTTGTGTACGAATGGAGTGACCCCTCGAGGGGGGGGGTGGCCCTGGCACACAGCAGGTCGTGGGACAGGGTTCTCCTCTCCCTCCACCAAAGTCCCTGCTCAAGATCAAAAGGCTTTTAGGAACCCTTGCTCCTGCCCAATTATCCACCCGCCTCCCATCACTATTTATCTTGGGGACTTCTTAGGGATCTTCTGGGCTGAACTCTGACATTCAATGCCAGGGGCAGGGGAAGGTGACGGGAGACAGGACACAGGAGGGCAGAGGGAACCTCACTGTCCCTCAAGAGGTCATGTGATTGGTCCAGGAGGGAGCTCACCAGGAGACTGGGTCTGGTCATCCAGGAAGGCAGCCTGGAGGAAGCAGCTCTAGAGGTGACCTGGGGTGTGCAGGGGGAGCTCAGAGGAGGGACAGCGGCCAGGCTTATGGGGGCTTGGGCTTTTGCTGGGGGCCCTGACAAGGTTTGCAGCCCAGACGCGACCTGCATCAGGTCTGCCACATCTTTCCGTAGGTCCCAGGGCCTCTGAGTTGCCTGGGTAGCACTGAGAGGCTCAGCCTCCTCTGCAGGGCCCTTGCCCACAGGGTCAGTGTGTCCCAGGAGGCCAGCGAGCTGCACTGGCTGAGGGAGGGATTGGTCCCTTCCCATTGCTGAGCTGACACCGTCATCCACATGGCGCCACTCCTCATGTGGCATGGGATCCTGCAGGTGAGGCTCTGATGCTGCCTGGGTACTGCCTCTTCTGCTGCATGGACCCCTCACATCTTGGGGCTCCCTCCTTTCAGCCCCCTCTCACAGTGTCTCACCAATGACTCCTCTGGCCATCTCCTCCCCTTCACTATCACCTCCTCCAGGAAGCCTTTGACACATGTCCCTCTCCTCATCTGGAGTCACCCTGACCCCACTGGTGTCTCCTCCCCCCAACCTGGGGGGCACTTCTGCCTTCTGGGAGCCTGACCCCACATGGCCATAGAGAACACTGGGACAATGACTTCACCTTCCTGGTCCTCCCCACCCAGGGTCCAGCTGCCCTGAGCCCTACCACTGTGCCGGTGCATGGAGAGTGGCCGGGCCTCACCTCTGCCACCTCCCCAGGGGCCTCTGAATACACAGGAGCCTAGTGCAGCCCCAAACCTGCACACCATACCCTGCCTGCCAGCGGGACCTTGGCCCAAACCAACTCCTTGTCCTGTTTCCTCAAGGTCAACCTTGCAGGGACTTGACGCTCATGTTCCTGTCCCCCTCCAACCTCCTGCCCCTGGCAAACTCTAAGGCACCTGGGATAAAGATAGTCCAGCAGCTCCCAGCACAGAGCAGGGACCTTTCAGCTGCCCCACCCATCCCAAGAGCCCTGGCCACAGATCAGCATGCACAGAGGGCCGGTGTTCTCCAGTCCACCCTCATCCACTGCTCCCCAGCCGCTGGAACCCCAAGCTGGGATTCCCCGGCTCCTCCTCGCCGCTGGCAGCAACACCTTAGACCTAGCAATAACCTTCAGGAGCCCCTGGCCTCACCGTCCCAGCTGCTCATGCCCAAGCTCCCATCCCTGGAGAGCAGAGCTGGAGACACCACCACCTGTGCAGTCACCAAGACACCCCACCTGTCTCGAAAAGCCACGATGGTGGCAGAGGGCAGCGGTGCCTTGGAGGACTGCATACCTGGACAGGTCAGGGCCACTTGTTCTCAGGTGTCAGCCCACCTCCCCCAAGATGGGAACGGGGTCTCCATCCTTCACAGGGCTTGGAGTGGGGGCCAACACCCCAACGACCCTTGAAGAGCCACTGTGAATAGCCACAGAAGGGGGCATGGAACTGCGTGTGCAGACACACATTTCTCATGGTGTGTTACGTGCGAACACACACATGTGTGTTCCTATGAGGATGACGTGCGGGGAGCTGTGAGTCCTCCCTCCTGGCAGCAGGTGGGGGCTCCCGGCAGGACCCACCTTGGGGCTCGGAGCGGAGGCCGACTGTCCTCTCACCCCACCCAGGCATCTGTGCCCTGCCACAGTGGTGGGCAGAGTCCTTGTTCCTGGCCACCGTGCCCTGCCCAGCATCCTCTTCTCGTCGGCGTTGACAACCTGTTCATGCCACTAGCCTGGACTGTTACACTCCTGCCCACATGGTCGTGCAAGGCACCGAGGATCAGGACCATGTAACCATCTTGCCCTGGGAGGCACAGGCAGGATGTGCACGGCCAGATCCCACTGCGGGCCCATGCTCCGCCCCCAGTGCTCCGCTATCCTGAATGAGCACCCAGGCCTGACCCAGAACCCGCAGGGTGAAATGTGCACAGGGTCCATGCTTGGGAGCTCTGCACAGCCGCCAAGCCTCATTGTTCACCCGTCTGTGGGCGCAGCAGCTCTGATGCCCAGCACTCTCCCTCCTCTGGGAAGGATCTGAAGGCCAGGTTGGTGGGGACAGCCGCTTCCCTGGGAAGGCCCAGGGGTGGTCCCATGGCTGGACGGCAGGCAGCAGACTGTCTGTGCTGGCTTGCCCACTGTTGTGCCTGGGGGACACCAAGGACTGCCGAGCTGGCCTGTGTCTTGGCTCCAGAGGACACCAGCACACGTGAGAGACCTGGTGAGGAGTGCCTGCCCCAGCTGTCCCCACCACACCCCGCCTGCTCCTCGCCCTGCTAGAGGCCAAGGCCACTGGCTATGGAGAGGGGCCAGTCCACCCTGACCATGCCTGAGGATACCCGCCTCTGCCCTGACTTCCTCCAGTAACTGCCTCCGCCTGGGAGGTGAGGGGTCCTGAACACACCAGGGAACTCAGCAGCACCCAGGTCCCTCCCCCTGGCCACAGCCACAAAGGAGAACTTGACAAGAAGCACAGGCCCCACGGGATGGCAGAGGCTCCAAGCCCAGCCCCAGGTGGTGAGTGGTGAGCCAGGGGACATGGCCTTCAAGAGACTCAGAACATGCCCAGGCATAGTCACCGTGCTGCCTGGTGACAGCTCCCCTGGACCCTGTGGGCAGCCATGCACCAGATCTTCTAGAGGAACCCAGGCCACAGGGTCCCCTCCCACTGCTGGGGAGCAACTCCCTGCTGTGGTTCCCAAAGCACACACGGAGGAAGCTCAGGGCACCTGCGTCAACACGCAGGGTTGCAGGGGACATGGGGATGAGTGGCAGCTCTTGGATTCTACACCAGCATCTAGACTGGGGCATCCACATCTCCAAAACCAATCACACCACAGCCCTCTGTGACTCCACAGCTTTGTAAAGTCAGGTTTGGGGCAGCAACTGTGGTAAAAACAAAATCATGGAACAGAGGTGGGGGTGGTCTGCCCGGCCAGAGCCTGATTCCAGCCTGGAGGGCTGTGCACTGCCCATCAAGGACATGCACGCACACACACGCATGCACATGTACACGCACATATGCCACACATGCACACACGTGCACATGCACTAATGTACCCATGCACACCCGACACACACTTGTGCACCCACATATGCACCTTCACACACATGTACACCCACATATACATGCACCTGCACACACATGCGCATGCACACACACATGCGTGCACCCACATACGCACCTTCACACAATGCACATGCATTAATGTACACATGCACATATGCACACACACACACACATATGCCTGCCCTCTCATATGCATCTACACATACGCAGGCACCAGCATGCATACACACATACACGCACACACTTATTACTTGTTTGTACCTAGTGGAAATTCTGTACGTGGGGGGAGTTGTTGGCTTTTGTTTGGCCTAAAGGTGCTGTGAAAAAATCTGGAGACTCCGAGGACTTAGGCAACTGAGAACACGGGAGGGGGCATGGCTCAGGCGGAGCTGGGAAGTCAGGCATGCTGCCTGGCGCCACTCTGGTTTCTAACACGGTTCACAAAGGGAGCCAGGGCTCTTGGAGACACAGGTGAAGGGCTGGACCAGGCAGCAAACAAGGAAGGGCCCTGGAGCTCCCCGAGGTAAGGAGTGCCCGATGGCAGTTAGAAGCGTGACAAGGGTCTGCTGCGAGGACATGGCGTTATTTGGAAGAGCTCCCAGAGACAAAGGCTGAGATACTCTGAGCAGTAAAACACAGAAGTACTGGCTTAAAGCTGAAAGGGTAAGGTACACCTTCACAAGTGCCTCCTCATGTGAAGAAGCCATCAAACAAGTAAATAAGCTGGGAGAGGGGACGGCCCCATGAGGGGTCCCGTGATTGAGGCAGACGCTGGGCCCTCAAGGAGGGGAGTGCGGCCCTGAGCAGGTAGGCCGGGCCCAGTGATGTCTTTCCAAGGGGGACAGTGTGGGAAGGGAGGAGAACAGATGCCATCTGGGTCCCACGGCCAAGGCCAGCAGTCGAGGCAGCGTCACTGGCCTAGGCCCCATTGACCCAATGTGATCAGAGTGGCCTTTGCCTCTGCAATGCTCCCAGACATGGTTGTGACATCGATCCTGAGCAGCACAAAGCCCCCCCCAGGGAGGGTCTGAAGGCCACCGCCCCGGGACTCTTCAAAAGGTCCTCATCGCCTAAGGCACGTCTAGGAAGCCAACGCCGCCAAGGGAGCCTGACGGGACCAGAGGACAGAGCGCACGGGGTGCCCATGCAGGGGTCCTGGAGCAGGAAGGGCACGGGGGACACAGGAATGAAGTGGGGGCTGGAGGACAAGGTGCTCCCCACACGAGAATCTGGGTGCGAGGATGTGGTGACCCTGGGCTCTGTCTCCACCTCTGTAAATCTAAAGCTGACGGAATGTCAGAACTCCTGAAGAGCTCTTGAAGGATAAATAGGGGTGCTGGAGGCAGGCTGGAGTTGCAGCCTGAGCTCAGGTTCCTCCCGACAGGGGCACAGGAAGTCCAGTCTCCTCCCTGTCTCGGGCACATCCCAGCCTCCCTTGAGGCACCTCAAGCTGTGTAACCACCTCCTGCCAAAGGACGGTGTGGTGCAAGAGCAGCAGGTGCCACTCAGATGGTGCCCCAGTGACAAAGAATCCCTGCTGTGTCCAGCCATGGAACCCTGCAAGTGACCAGCCCACTGCACGGCCTCCTGGGCCGTGTTTCTTCACCAGCAAAGTGACAGTGAAGAGAGGCACATATGGCACATGGCGGAGGTTCAGTGGACAGCAGTCGGCGTAGCCCCCACGTCACCTCCTTCACCATCACCGTCACCACTGTCGTCACAGTCAGCATATCCTCAGCATCTTGCTTCAGACTCCCAAGCCCGTCAACGCCAACACCAGAGTCCCCACCTCACGTGATCTTGCCCTCCTCCTCCTCTTCACGGTCACCATATCATCACTGTTACACCTTCACTCCCCTGTGTCCAATGACGAAGGCAGTGACAAGGAGACCTGCAGCCTCTACTCCGAGGGCGGGGCAAGCCTCCCACCTCTCAGAGAGCCCAGGAAGAGGCAGTGTTGCTTCTTCAGGCAGCTGTCCTCAGCATTTCCTCAGGGACCTGTTAGCTATTTTTAAAATCATGTCTCATCGATCGCCAGTCAGGGGAAACAAACACGGCCAAGCAAGGGGCCTCCGTAGCACCCAGAGGTGACAGGCGGCCGCCCTCCCCTCCTGGGGAGCACCTGGACTGGAAGCGGTGAACAGCCCCTTCCTGGCTGCAGGGAGGGGGCTGGCTGCCAAGCCTGAGCCCCTGCAGCTCGTGCAGGAAGACAAGCAGAGGGTCCAGGGGCAGCTCCCATGGTCAGTGCAGGACAGGAGTATGGTGCATGCAGATAACTTGGGCTAGTGACACCCCGATCAACCAGGTGACTGCCCAGACATGGGGCACCTTCTTCATTACTGGACTGCTCATTTCTTGCTATACACACCCTGTCCCCTGCTGCAGGGCAGTCCCTTTATGACAGGGGCAGGGCTGGGTTCCAGTCCTAGTTTTGCAGCCACCTCCCTGACCCTGGGCTCAGATGGCCTCCAGGGGTCAGGCCTGGCTTCCATCCACACAAATGGGAACTCTGGCATCCAGTCAGGCACCATCAGCACCACACCCAAAATCACCATCCAGCTCCTAACTCTGCTACAGCAGAAGCGACCTGATTTAGAGAAAGTCCTTACAGAGATGATCCGTTAGAATGATCCTCAGGTGGGCCCCCATCCGTCAGCTCTGACACGGACACACACACAGGGAGAGAGTCACACGCAGAGGAAGGCGTGGGAACTAATCAATACCTGCTGGGTAGGCGGCGGCAGTCCACCAAGGAGAGGCACAGAGCTTCCCTGCAGCCCTCGAGAGAGCGTGGCCCGAGGAAGAGGCGCGACCAGTCTCAGCACTTAGCAACGGCTAGCTCTGTGGCCTCACAGCCTGGACCAGACCCGCTGAGCTCTCTGCAAAGCCCACACTCATAGAAGCTGGAGAGGCTGTGCCGGCCTCAGCCCAGGCGTAAGCCACCGTCTTTGCACGCTTCCTCTAGCTTGGGTGCCAGTGTCGATGCCTGGCGTGGAAAGCTAAGAGCACGTTATCAAATAAATGAATCTGGTGCTTTATGTCTTCTAAAGCCATTCTCCCAAGTGCCACTTTCCTGGCACTGGGGTGTTTACCCTTGAGCCAAATTGCTCCCACCGAGGTTGCTTAGCGATAGAAGTAACAGGGCCCTCTGCGTTCACAGTGGTCAGATAAATGCCTGGACTGGTGGGCACGCTGGAACAGAGCTGCACACCAGACAAATGCGTGCAGAACTGCTGCTCGCGTGGGGAGAGGAAGGAGCTCACTCCATGTAGACAGGAGCCTGCAGCTGAGGCTGCAGAACCACGCAGGGCAGGCGGGGAGCCCAGGCACGCCTGCTCAGACTCCACTCGCCACCCCGGCGATCCGGGGTCTGCTTCTCTTTCTTAGAGGAAGGAAGAGGCCAACTTGCAACCCAAATCTCCCCCAGAGCTCCTGCTTGGTAAGAGAAGTGTTGGAAATTCTGGCAGACACAGCTACTGCGGCAGACCTGCCTGGGAGTCTCCGCTCCCTTGAGCCTCAGCTTGACTTCCAGTAGGATAGAAATAAAGAACGAAGTGTCCATGAGGGGCAGCTGCCAATGGTGGGGGCACCAGAACTGGGAGATCTGTGACCAAATTTGCTCTTCCTGGAAGGACTTGGTCATTGCATTTAGGACCCAACTGAATCTAACACAACCCCATCTTGACCAGTCACATCCCCAAAGACCCTGTTCCCAAAGAAGGTCCCATCCTGAGGTATAGGTAGACACGGATATTGGGCAGGGGACACTGTCTAATCCAATGCTCACTGCTTTAAAAATATAAGAAAAGGGGCTGGAGCAGTGGCTCAGCAGTAGAGCGATTTCCTGGCATCCACGAGGACTGGGGTTCAAACCCCAGCACCAACTAAGTGTCAGAACAACAGAAACCAGTTGAAAAAATAAGTAAAAATTGATTATCTCATATATGTATATATCTGAACAAAATTATATATATACATACATATATATGTATACACACACACACACACACACACATACACACACACACACATATAAAGAAACTCTTCCAGCCATTAAAAATCCATGCTGGGCTTGGTATGGTGGCACATTCTAGTAATCCCAGTAACTTGGGAGGCTGAGACAGGAGGATCCCAAGTTCAAGGCCAACCTCAGCAACATGACAAGGCCCTAAGCAACTTAGCTAAACCCTGTCTCAAAAAAAAAAAAATAATCCATGCAAGAATGGGAGTGGTCAGCAGAGCCCTGGTCTGGAAGGACAGCCCACTGTGATGGGCCTTCTGTGGGCACCAGCACTGGGTCAGGGTGGGACTGAGTGGGAAGGAGGGGAAAGGGACCCCCACAGGGCACACTTGGATGGATGAGGCCCTCTCTGCCTCTAATCAGAGAAGTGACAAACCCTCACTGCGTGTGTGAAGGTAGCAGCCCCTGCGTTGACAGCAGGTAGCTCCTTTAAGCTTAGACTCTTAACTCTTTGGCCCTTTACAGAAAAGGTTTGCCAAAGAAAAAGACAGAATCAACCTATGAACCTTACCTATTTTCCATCTGGCCTCTGCTTCTCTGACACTTAATTGTGTATGGGGTGCTGGGGCTTGAACCTGGGCCCTCACGCATGCCAGGCAAGCGCTCCAACCGCTGAGCCACCACTCTAGCCACACTGACCCCTGCTTTTGAATAAAACCCACACTTCCTATTGGTAACAACCTTCCAGAGCCTCCAGTTGCAGGTCCCACCAGGCCACCCGTCCTGGCCTGCACAGCCTCCACCCTGCCAGGCTCAGCCTCCATACTGGCCATTTGCCGTGTCCCAGGCCCTTTTCACATGCTGTTGGTCCCAGCTCAGCCCACTCGTAGATAGCCCTGCCTCCCTACCTCCACAGAGTGGGCTAAACACTTTCTCACGCTGTATGGGGCACCTGACCTCTTTCCCTAATGCTCTCAGCAGGGCCACTAAGTGCAATCGTCAGCTTGCGATGTGGAACTGAGAGCAATGGGTGATCAGAACTAATTTGGCGATTATTTACCAACGCCTGCCCACATCATCAATTCTGTGGGGCAGAGGCTGCCACCAGCACCTACTGCAGTGCCTCGTACAAATCCACCAAGACCTCTATGACGCTGGTGGCTGGACGGCCAACGCGCAAGCCTGATCCCAGACGCTCCCCCGCTGGCCTGGACCTGGCTCTCCTCATGTCTGCACAGGCTCCTCCCTGGCCGAAGTTCCACCTGGATCCTCTGGTTCCCAGGCCCTGGTGGCCCCATGCAGGGATAAAAATGCCGGGCAGGTGTGAACAGAGGCCTGGAGCCCCTGCGCTGGATCCCCACTGAGCTGGGCTCTGGAGACCCTGGGATGAAGGACAAGCTGCTGGCCTGGATTTGCTGAACTTCGGGCAGAGGTGACATTCAAAGACAGAGCATTAGTTTCCAGGACCCCACAGTGCCACCCACTACCCTTTAACCACCATCCCCAAATCTGGCCCACAGCTCCATGGAGGCTGCATGCGGAAGGCTCTGCTCTTGTGAGGCAGGAGAGCCCCAAGCTGCCCAGGGAACAGCGCCACGATTATCAGCACGCTGATGGGCCCCATGGATCAGTCATGGAAGGACCGCTATCCAAAGGAGAAAGAAATGCCAGGCCTCTGCTTCTCTCTGCAGAGACTGCAGAAGGACACAGAAGATGACACTGTATCTTTACCATGTTTGAACCTGGCTGGGGCGGAGGTGGAAAATGGCCAGTGACTTCCTGGTGCACGCTGTGTGCCCGGCACGGTCCGGGCCCCCGAGCGCATTTCCTTTCCTTCGCTCTTCCCGATAGTTCACAGGAGGGGCATCAATTGCTAGCAACCCCTTGAAGGCAGAGCCCAGGTGCCCAGGAGGCAAGGCACAGTGCCTGTGTGTCCAGCCAGCGGGCTCAGAAGCCACTTCCAGGTGCCGATCGATGTATCCGCCTCACCTCCCCCGCCAGCTCTTCACAGGAGCAGAGTAAATAAAGACCACCAGGCTGGGGACAGCCACGGTGGGCACGGATGAGTGAGACGGAAAACAGATCGATGAAGGTAATTACCAGCCACTTCAGCCTTGGCCACCAGCTCTGTTCTCTCCACGAGGCTGGGAGCATCTGTTCAGATGAGTGTGTCCCCAGAACTCTGGCCACGGCCTCTGCAGCAGCCCCTGCTTTGGTGTGCCCCAGACACGTGCTGAGAGACAGCTCAGGAGGTCCCCTCTGTGCTGCCCAACCAGATGGCAGGGAATGAAGAGCATCACAGTCTGCTCCCACCCCAGCCTGGCTCCTGGCCAGCCGCAGGCCAGTGGGACAGATACTCGTGAGCAGAGCTGGAGCAGGGCAAGCGCGCTGGGTGGCCCCGGAGGGAGTGGCCTGCTCATCTTCCAGCAGCTCAGGAGCAGGTGCTATTGCTACCCTGCTTTTCAGCCTCAGAGAGGGAAGTGACTTGCCCAGGATCTCACAGTGGGAGGGAGGGGCCTAGGGCTCAGCACCACCCTTCTTCCCCATGCCTCCTGCAGCTGGTCCCTCAGATTTCACAGTGGGGGCCTCTGGTCCTTCACTGGGCACACCCTACCCTCTGTCTCCCCTCAAGACCCCACATCACCATCAATCCCTTATAGTGGTTCCGAGTGGTATCCACAGCCCTCAGCAGCCTCCCTGCTCCTCGGTCCGGCTTCACAGAGCAGAGGCCAGCCTGGATGACCATACTGGGTCGAGATGAACTAGGCCTGGGATCTAGGTGGAGCTCATGGGAGCCACGGGGTCCCTGAATAGAGAGCTGTGTGGAAGCCTGGGGCACTGATGGGCACAGGGGACCTGTGCTCTCCTGGCCCAGTGCTGAAGGCACTCACCCCCAGTCACAGAGGAAGCCACTGACTGGGCAGAAACTCAGATCATCTGGATCTCCCTCTGCCCAGAGCAATGGCCTCAACTCGGGGCACAGGCAATGTCTGTCACACTGGAGTGGGGTGTGGCTGGCACCTCGTGGCTAGAAGCTAGGGTGCTGCTCAACACCTTGCAGTGCACAGGACACCCCCCCAGGGGACTCCTGGTCCTGAATATAAACAGTCCATATTCAAGAAAGCCCAAGCTGAAGGGACCGGTTGCCAGGTGCAGGTGGCACTTGTCCCACCCCCCTTCAGGTATCTCTGGCCACTTTGGGCACCTGCCCCTTCAGGCATCTCTGGCCACTTTGGGCCAGCTCGAGACTCAGTGACTGGCCACAGGACCCCACAGCAGCCCTGGAGACAGGGTGAGCACTGAGAAGGTGCTGGCAGGAAGCCTGGGTGGCCTTGCTGAGGGTCCAGTCTGGGTCACCAAGGCTGTCCCCTCTCTGTGTGTCTTTGGGGAGCCACCTCACTTCTCAGAGCCTCTTTTTCCTCGTCTGCACCAGGCAGCCAGGCAGATGCGCAGAAGGTGTGCTGGGCCACTCTGCATGCCACACAGGGGCTGCGCTCCCAGAGACACTGCATCCCCAAGGTAGGACCCACGCAGGGACGGTGGCTGCATCTCAGCTCCAACCACGACCCCCTCCGTAGGACCCGGGCCCCCAGGTACTTCTCCAAGTGGCATTTAAAGCAGAGTGCTTCAAATGGCACGTGACTCAGAGTAAGCCTTTTGAAGGTGCTTGACTGGGGAAAGCACTTGGTAAATATTCATTGGCGGAATGATGGTTATCACTACAGTAATAGAATCTCGCCTACAGCAGTTAATTCCATCGTCTGTCTCCGTGGCTGGTTATTAATCTCTATCTACTTAATAAGTGTGATAAAGAGAGAGAATTCGTGCATTGCTGGGGAACTTCGCAGTCTATAAAGCACAGGATTGTCTTCCGTCTTTTCTTATCTTTATGCCACTTGGATCTCAAGTAGCCAGAAAGGGGACACCAGCCCCAATTTACAGAGGAAGCCATAAAGGCTCAGATCTGAGCAGTCCTTGCTCCCCACCCCCACATCACTGTGAGAGAAGGGAAGGGGCACAGAGCTTGGGCACTTTCTAGATTTGACTGACTGAACAAAGAAGTTCAACTGGCCTCTCCTCTGTGTCCCTCCCTGTGCTTTTTGGCATACTTGTCTCCCAGTGGAGCAGAGAGCGACTCAGTGGTATGATTACTATAGGTGAAGTGAGTGAAGGGATGGATGGATGGATGGAGAGGTGGGTGGGTGGATGGATGGGTGCAAGAACACAGGATGGATGGAGGGAGGGATAGATGGATGATGGATGGATGGATAGGTGGAAATGGATGGACAGTGATTGATGGATGGAGAGACGGATGAATGAATGGATGAATAGATGATGGACAGATGGATGTAAGAATGGACGGAGGAATAGAAGTATGGGTGATTGGATAGATGGATGGATGGATGGATGGACAGGTG
Organism: Aplodontia rufa; assembly: GCA_004027875.1. NCBI lineage: Eukaryota > Metazoa > Chordata > Mammalia > Rodentia > Aplodontiidae > Aplodontia > Aplodontia rufa. Next base: position 2,198 of record PVKS010036141.1, on the reverse strand, counting down.
GGTGGGTGGATGGAGGGAGGGAGAAATGGATGATGGATGGGTGGATGTAAGCTGACAGATGAATGGAAGGATGGGTGAATGATAGATGGTTGTCAGAATGGATGAATGAATGGATGGACAGATGATAGGTAACTGGATAGATGGATGTCAGAATGGATGAATGAGCAGATGAGTGAGCAGATGGAGCCTAGGGAACTCTGGAACCTAGTGGTAACAGTGCGTGTTCCTAACCCTCTCTATACATACTCTTCCTGTGAAAACTGTTCTTGGTGCAGATCTCTACTAAGGGCTCCCTCAGTCTCTTCCCACTCGGTGCCAGCTTCCCTCAGGGAATGACGACATGGACTAGATACGTTTGCTCCCTCCCACCCCTACCTTAAGTGCATGCATGGATGGATAAGGAAGTGGGTTCTTCTCCCACCTGTGGCTGCTGGGTGGACAGATCCTCAGAGGCCCTGCCAAGTGGGTTCTGCTCTGGGCGTCTCCTCACTCCCTGGCCTGCATGGGCTGGTGTGGGGCATCCAGGCACTCTCCTCTGAGCTCTACAGGCTCTGATCCATGGGTGGGGAGTTGTGTTGGGGTGTCTTTGGGAAAGGTCCCTGCTGGGAACTACTATCAGAATCCTGCCCGCTCTAAGTCATTTGCAGACAATTTTGGAGGGATTGCACCTAACCACTTCTTGGGAAAGTGGCCATTAAAAAGAGATGTTTTAATAGCGACATGCTCACACAGCCAAGGGTGCTGGAATGGTCCACCTCATGCAATCACCATCACTTCACAAAGGGCCGGGGGTTCACCCTGAAGGGGTTTTTGGAGGTCACCATGGATTTTAAATCTGAACTCCAGTTTGCAGAGAGAGGCCTGAACCAGGACCTTGCCAAACAACACTGCTCCCGTGCTCGTGGGTTTTACCAAGTGAATGGCTGGCCTGAGTCACTGAGCCAGGGCATAATCAATGCATGTGCCGACTGCTGTGCACTGGCACCTGAGCCTCAGCCTGGGCCCCAGCTACCCTGCAACCCAGCTCCCAAGCGCTGCACTGAGCAGTGAGCAGGGGAATGCTCCTGCATGCCACTGTGTCTGTCTTGGGCCACCAGGTTTCCTCCTGTGGTCTTGCATATGCCGGCCCTTTCCATTCTCTTTTATGTGGCCAGCTTTCAAGGGTTCGACCCACATAGCACTTCTCCAGGTGAAATGTCCTTCCTTCTTGTGCTCATGTGTCCTGTCAATCAATGCAGTGCCCACATTACCTTGCAAAAATCCCTGAGCCTCCTAAGGTGTCAAAGGCGTGCTGAGCTGAGGACATCTTCATTTCTACCGCCGCATATTCTAAACATCCAACCTCCAAACACTTCAAATGGTTGCTACAGCTGGGGAGCCAAATGCCTTCATGGTGGACCTCTAGCACCAGAGTCACCCCATGGGATCAATAATTTAGGTAGAGAGGTGTACTGGGGTAGGGCTGCGGGCAGACAGTATGGGGAGAATGTGATGGATGGCAGGGGGTCCTACTCACAATCCCTGGAATAACATCATAAAGGCATCCACTGATGTGACCTGTACAGGTGGCCCAAGCTACCCATCAATGACAGACAATGCCCACACTTCACAGATTCAAAGCAATTCAGTCCTCCAGCACTTGAGGAAGTGTTTAAGGCAGGTGTGGCTCCCTGTTGGTCCTCTCTTCTCCAGAATGTCAGGCCCCTTAGGAGATCACAGTGGTCAGCAAGCCTTCGATGTTTTCTACTGTGTTTTATAGACATTGTGACTGTTGCACTTGCTTGCTCCTTGGGTACTTGTCCCTTCCATGTGGCTCTTTACTTGAAAAGATGATGGTCATCCTGATTGGATAAACTACGAATTATTTGAAGTTTCACAAAAATATCCCTTGATGGGCTGGAGCAGCGGCTCGGGGGTTAGGGTGCTTGCCTGGCATGCATGAGTTCACGGGTTCAAACCCCAGCACCCATGTACACAACTAAGTATTGGAGCAATGAAGGCCATGTGAAAAACTCAATAAAAATTGATTCTCTCTCTCTCTCTCTCTCTCACTGTCCTGCTCTCTTAAAAAAATCTTCCTCAATGTATACGTTTCCAATGACTAATGTAAGGAGTAAGAGGTGGTGTTTGTCCTCCCCTGTGCCAGGAGAGGAGCTCAGCATGTCCCTGCTCCCAACTGCACCTTTACCTCCCCTTTG
>PVKS010036140.1:0-19590 GCA_004027875.1 Aplodontia rufa | reverse complement strand
AGAAAGAGGGGACAGAGAGAGAGAGAGAAAGAGAGAAGCAATCTTTATTTAGTTTCTCATGTGACTTTTATTCCTCAGACACTTTGTTGTGTACGTGGTGCTGGGGTTTGAACTCGCGTCCTCGTGCATGCCAGGCAAGCGCCGTAACTGCTGAGCCACCGCTCCAGCCCCTGTCCTTCTCTGTTTTAAAAAAAAATTTATTCCATTTCTTTGCTAATGAATAACTGACATCCATTTGTAAGCATGTAACATTTATTAAATAGGGAGATCTAATATCAATTTTTATCTTTTGCTTTGTACTTTTTTTAATTTGGATAACTGACTTTGAATTAAGAAGGTCGTATGATTTGACAATAAAATCTAGAGTTGTGGGCTGGAGCAGTGGGTTGGTGGTTACCACGCCTGTGTGAGGATGTGGGTTCGAACCCCAGCACCACGTACACAACCGAGTGTCAGAGCAATGAAAGCCGCATGAAAAACTAAATAAAACAGATTCTGTCTCTCACTGTCCCTCTCTTTAAAAAAAAAAATTCTAGAGTTGTAATTAGATCTCAGAATTGTCTATGTGGACGTACCTTGGTAATGTTGGGAACTAGATTTTTCAGAATCCATTCCCCTTACCATTCTATGTTAGACACCAACAGCCATTTGCATGAGACTTGGAAGGCAGAAGTGAAGAAGGCTTTAGGTTTGAAGGCACCTTGCATGGAGACAGCCAGCTGCCCATCAGCTGTGCAGACACTTCCTTTCCTGCCTATCAAGACTGTCCTCCGTGGGGCTGGAGTGGTGGCTCAGGGGTTTCGGTGCTTGCCTGGCAAGCACAAGGACCTGGGTTCAAACCCCAGCACCACGTACACAACTAAGTGTTCAAGCAACTAAGGCCATGTGAAAAACTAAATTAAGTTCTTTCTCTCTTTCTCTCTCTCACTGTCCCTACCTCTTAAAAAAAAAAAAAAAAGACTGTCCTCCAAACCACTGCCAACTAGACTTCTGTTTCTCAGATGTGTAGGTTTCCACAGTTGTCTCCAAAGGTGCACATCAAAAATCCATCTGTAGTTTGGATTTTGTTGCAAGTCTTAACTCTAGACTCTACTTGTAGAAGGTCTAATTTGTAAGTCAGACATCTTTGTTCATGGGGTAGTGAATGTTTTTGAGTGTGATTGCTACAGTGATGCTGGAGAAACAAATGGATGAGAGCTTGTTATGGTTTGGATGGGAGACAATGCCAGAATGTTCAGAGGTGAAGTGATTAGATTGTAAGAGCTGTGGCCTAATCGGTGGGTTATCCATTTGGACTGGTAATTTGAATGGATCAATGGGTGGTAACTGTAGGGATGCAGGGCAGACTGGAGGAAGGTCCCTGGGGGCATGCCCTGGCTGCCAGCACTCTAGCTCTCTGCTTCCTGGCTGTCATGAACTGAGCAGCTTCTCTCCATCTCGCTCTTCTACCACAATGTTCTGCCCTCACCTTGGGCCCAGAGCTGTGGAGATGGCCAGCCACAGACTGAACCTCTGAAACAGCCAAGATGAACTTTCCCTCCTGAGTTCTTGATGGGGATATTGGTGATAGTGATGCAAAGCTGACTAAAACAGAGCTTGTCCCTCTGCTGCGTTGATTCTGAAGTGACTGCTCTCACCCAGTCCTTTCATGGGAGAATGAGCAGCTCCCTCCTGTCTGGAAGATCACAGGTGTTCCCTGTGATTAAAAACTACATATATAGGGGGTGGAGCGGTGGCTCAGAGGTTACAGCGCTTGCCTGGCATGTGCAAATACACGGGTTCAAACCCCAGCACCCACGTACACAACTATGTGTTGGAGCAATGAAAGGCATGTGAAAAACTCAATAAAAATTGATTCTCTTTGTCTCTGTAAAAAAAAAACAAAAACTACATACATATATTTTTTCTCTGACAAGATTTATATTCATGTTTCTTAGAAATAGTTTACTTCCAAACTACTTGTATACTAGCAAATGTTATTCTCTTGTTCCTTTACTGAGAAGATGTGTTAAAATACTCCATTGATCTCATGGGCGGAATAAAGTGCATGATCTGGTTCCATCTTATGAGTCATCGTGTGCACCCTGCACACATGACGCAGGCACCTTTTCTCATGTAAATTTTACTTCTCATGCTTATAGGAAGTTTATCTTTTTGTTTGTTTGCAGTGCTGGGTTCAAACCCAGCAGGTGGCCTCCCACTGGTCAGAACCTCGAGAGGAGACTTGACCTAAGCTGCCAAGCACTGTAAAGTGGGAGACCCACAGGAGACAGAGCTGGGGAGTGTCCCCATCCTGAGGCTGTGACACTGGATGCCACGGGGCTGTTTTCTGGACAGTGTGGTTTTGGCACTATAGAGTTCCTGGTGTCAGACTGTCAGTCATGTATGTGAAGAAAATCTGTGAAGGTCAGACTTAACAGAAAGACGCGGGGTGCACGCAGGGTGTCTTCTGGAGAAAGGTTCGAAATGTGATGGTTTCTGTAGATCAGAACCCGAAACTGACTCCCAGTTAGAGTCCTGCTGCTGAACATGAAGATCTTGAAGCAGCGCTTCCACACAGCGTGGAAGAGACAGAGGGCAAGGGGAACTGCTGGAGTCCAATCCTTGGGTGTCCCTGCCTCACTGCCAGGGGACGAGCCACCTGGGCTCCATTCCAGCAGTCTGTATGTTGAACCGCAGTGCTGGTTCCCTTGTGAACTGGTGAAACAGTCTGCTTGTCTGAGTTAGTACAAATGTTTGTTTTTCTTCTTTTCTTTTATAGAGTGTTAGTGGCACACTGCACATTTAATAATTTTATTACAGTGGCAAGTGCCTGTACCCTCTTTAGGAGGCTGAAGCAGAAGGACTACATGAGTCCAGGGCCAGCCTGGGCAATATAGACAGACCATATCTCTAAATAGATAAATAATGAAAAAATAAAAATTCCTGACCCCTGCAGGACACCAAGCCCTTTTCCCTGGTCCAGTCTGGCTGGCCTGGCCTGGGCTCTCCGGCTCTGGGGCCAGGGATTTCTCCATTGGAAACTTGAGTGTGGAATTCTCTGAGCCCACTGTGGCCTTGTGTCCAGATGATATGTCTTGTGTGGGGCACGTGATCCTGTGGGTAGGTGCTGGGAGACCCCAAAAGAGGAAGTAGTGAGTTGAGGGCCGGCCTCCAGAGCCAAGGAGCCAAGGAGCCAGGACGGATTAAAACCCACCATGTGGGATGCAGGCCTCCAGGGGCAGCTCCACCAGAATCAACCACTGTAGTCACTGCTGATGCCGCTGCCCTTGGTCCCCTTTCACCTGCAGAGTGGAGCTGGGCTGGCAGCTGGGACCCTGGGGCCCTCTGGGCGGACTCCTTTCTCCTTGCGGGTCAGCCCCTTTCCCATGAATCTTCCAAATGCATAGGACCAGGGTCTCGAATGTAGGGCCCTGTCCCCCAGAATCCTTAGATCTGCATCTCCAGTTGCAAACTCTCCCTCTCCAGTTCACATTATCAAGCATTCCTTCTGCCTTCTACATTTTCAACAGATACAGTATCTTGATTGTTTGTTTTCATAAAGCAATGGATAAAGCTTTTGAAAGATTTGTTTTCTGTTGGAGAAGAAAGCCAGAATAACCACCTGACATTCCACATCCAGAAGGTGTCCCTTCTGTGTCTTCCCTAAAGGCAGACATCTAAGCAGAATGGCTTCGGGTTGAGGGTCTCTTTTGGAAACTTTTGGGTCATGTGTCTTAGCCCACCCTCATCTTTTCCTGGTTCTGGGTTTCAGAACTGCCTGGGGCTGACCCAAGATGTGCAAAGCTGCCAAGCATTTGGAGTGTATAGTGAATGTCAACAATGGGTCACCTCCTACCATCGGACAGTCTCATAGGCTGAAGGTGGTGTCTCTTAGGGGAACAGCTGGGTGCCTTGGGCTGGAAGGAGTCTCCTCCAAAACCTTAATTTCTTGGGACTCTCAACTTCTCTTCCCCAAACCTGTACACATTCCTTGGAGACACACTGGTGGTCAGCCAACCAGATGCTGGTGCTGAGGAGAAAAGACAACAATGGTCCCTGCTCTCTGTACTCTCAGCTTTTTAACGGGAGAAGAATTACCCAACAGGACAAGAACAACCCACCCCAGGGAGGTGGTGCTAGAACCCAAAAAGCAATATGCACATCGGATAGATGGCAGGGCACAGGACAGTATTACTTGGGAGGGTAGACACGGCGCTCCTCAGTAATCAGGATGGGAAGGAGGTGTCCCATGCGGTAGGATGACCTGACTTGACACTTGAGTCAAACAAGTCTGTCTTGTAGCCAGGACTACTACTCCTTGCTGGGGTTGTCATCTTCAAAACGTTCATTCATACTAAGCCAGGCTGGTCCAAGGTGCTGGGAAGGATCTTTTGAGTCCAGGAATTAAAGACCAGCTTGGGCAATAGAGTGAGACCCTGTCTCAAAAAAACAAACACACAAAACAATAACAAAACAAAAACAAAACACCAAAAGTTTGACAGCGACAATAGCACCTGCCTGTGGAGGAGGCAATGTCCACCGAAGTTCTATCTGACAAAGTCCAGGCTTGGGGATGGGCTAGGCAAAGCCAGCCCTGGAGACTGCCAAAACCATCCCCTCTAGGAATTGGCTGTGTTTTAGTAATTATATGTATTATGAATTTACTCAAACTGAAACTCTCTGGTTGTTATGAGAATTCTATTGCTGAGACAACTGTTGCGGATTGTTGAGAAGGATACTTGTTATAACACCTACAGAAATCATGGAAAACAAAACTATACTGACTTTAAAACAAAATTGGATATAGAAAGCAAAATAATTAGAACTAAGAAACAATATACGTGAAACATCTACAGAAAGACATGTTTACCTTTCCTGTAGTGGAGGTTGAGTTTTAACTCCTTAGCAGTAAATAAGACATATTTGCCTTTCCTGGCTTAGTGGAGGTTGAGTTTTAACTCCTTAGCAGCAATTAAGACATGTTTACCTTTTTGTCTCTGTAGAGGTTAGGCTTTAACCTTTTAGCCCATAAATTAGCCCATAAAATAGGATTAACATTTATAGAACCTAGGATAGCTATGGAATATCTAGTAAGATTATGATAACAAAATAGTTTTTAGGTATAGGAATCATAATAGCCAATATCATAGTCTAGCTTAATAAGAAAATTTTCATTTATGCTAAGATGGGGCTTCTAGACTAATACAGTGTAGCAACCTTTAAACACTTCTCTTATCTAATGAGGTAATAGTTTGTAGAAACCTCTGGAGGAATTTAGGGAGACAATTTGGGGCAGTGTTTGGTCTCTGTCCCTTGTAAAAGCAATTTTAAACAATATGATCAATGTGGTGGGGAGGTCGAGGCCATGAATGTACTAATGGCTGATGCTTTAAGTAACTTTATGTCTGATGCTCTGAATCAGTTTAAACCAAATAATTACATAAGGTCATTGTGGTGGGGAGGTGGAGGACATAAATTGTACTAATGGGTGATGCTTTAAGATTACTGGGAAACTGAAAAGATGATTGTACAATGAAGCTGAAAATGAATGCCTTGTTTGTACGTCTGTATAAAAATGTTCAACAATAAAGAACAGACAGCATTTTGCTCAAGCAGGGAACTGTGCTTGCAACTTGTCCTGGAGGTTCAAGCCATTCCTCTGCACCTACTCCAATTTTCCTTCAGGGACCCGAGTTCGGCTGGGTCTGCCCCCCGCCCCGGCATGCCTGTGGGGAGGAGGATTGTAAGTTTGAGGCCAGCCTGCTCAACTTAGCCAGACCCTACCTTAAAATAAAAGATTAAAAGGATTGGGGATATAGCCCAGTGGTAGAACACCCCTGGATTCAATCTCCAGGACTACAGAAAAAAGAAAGAAAAGGGGCAGGGGAACCATGTCCTCATCTACACAATAGTTTTTAATCTTTCCTGGGTCCAGGAAATGATGTGTCCGTTGTTGGAAGAACTGTGTTTTTTTGTAGAGATGTGACTTTTGTACTTTGTGAGCTAAGGAAATGTGACATTCCTTCCCCATCTGGATGAGTTGATGGATCTTCTTTTGAGAATTGTTCTGGGGACTTGGAGACACCTCTCTGCCACATGGTAGGGGGGCAATAACAATTTTCTCTGTAAAACACAGATGTAGGCCTGTGGTACTTCTGTGAAACCTAGTGTGTATGGTTGTGAGCCCTACTATTGGGTCAAGTATTAAACTCCTTTAATGATCAATTCTTCTAATAGACATTATTGCGAACAAACTGTACCAAGTCCTTGCTCCCCTGAAGCTGACACTCTCTGATTTATCAATCTGTTAATGTTACCAAACCAGGCTTATTTTGCCTGGTAAGCCAATCACTGAAATGAGGAGTTTGACAAAAGAATAAGAGTGAGATATTCTGACACTGGAGACCCAAGTCTCAAATCCATCTCCCCAAAGCTAAGACTGAGGGGTATTTATGGGAAAAAGAAGCAGAGTGGTCTGAGGTGTGAGGGAAGGTGATCAGAGGCAGGGAAAACTGAACCAGCAATCTTGCAACAAGGACTGAGAGGCTGCTTTTGCTAAAAGTACGGACACTTACTTGGTCCTGCAGATGCTTGCAGGTGATGGGGCACTAAAAGCACTATAAAAGCTTGACATGTCTGCCTCCATTTGCATCGGTTTCCTTTGCTCAGTGTCATTTTCTACTGCATTCCTTGATTCCAGGTAAGTCTGATGGCTCCTGTGGCAAGAGTTGAAACTACTCCCCAGAAACAGCAATTTTATCACAGACAACGCCCCCTGACCAATCCTGAAATAATGACCAACCAGACCATAGTTTGGCCGAGATGGCTTGATTATGCATAACCAAATTTCATGGCTTTTTGTATGATACATCTTCTAAAAATGTTGGCATTAGCATGCTCTGAGGTTGAAGTTTTGGGCCTCCGACCTCTAAAGGTCACCCATCAGACAGTTTTGCACGCCCAAGTGAAAGGTCATTGGTTTCAACAGTTTTGAGATAGACAAAAGTAGCCTCCAAGTTCCTGAAAAAAAATTACAGGCAACCTCTCCTCATGACTCATGTGACAGGTGTCATCTATAGCAAAGTTAATGGGAGTATATACTTCTTAGGTGACCAATAAAATTGGTGATAAAAGAGTTTGCTAAAAGCGAGTGAAGCTTGAGGATTATTTTCCCCTTGGTTTCATCGCTGTCCCCTTGAAGCTGACATTCTATTTTGGTGGGGGGGGCATTACTGGGGATTGGAACCCAGGAGTACTTTACCACTCAGCTGAATCCCTAGCCCTTTTTATTTTTTTGGCAGGGTCTTGGCAAGTTGCCAAGGCTGTTTCCAAATTTGTGAACCTTCTGCCTCAGTTTCCAGAATCACTGGGATTACAGGCCTGTGCCACCATGCCTAACATTCTAGTTTTGATCCAATGTGTCAAGTGTATTAGATTTTTAGAGTCATTCTATATTTATATAACCTGTTATGACTTTCCTTGTATATATCAAAACGAGTAGAAATTAAATTACCCTAGAGGTATCCTAACCTTTTACAAAATTCTCTAGGGACACATGGAAAGACTGATGTAAAATAAATACCCTTCTGGAATAAACACACCTGACAATTTTAATGAACATACCTTACAGGTAGCAGTTGGTTGAGAAAGGTTCCCGATCCCAGACTTGGGCAGCAAAGTTCACTTCCGGCCAGAATCAAAGTGCTAATGTGCAGGGCGAGGAAGGAAAGGATGGTGGAGGCTTCAACGCTGGTAAGGGTCAAAGATCAAAATGGAGGCTGACTCCTTGTTACCTACGGAAACGTCGCTTTCAAGTGTCTGATCCTAAGTGATCCTAAAAGAGCATCACAGTTCTGTGAGTGGCCTTGCTGCCTTAATGCCAAGCCGCTGACCCCTTGGAGAAGCGCTGACTCTCCTGTTCCAGTCAGGCCTAGTCTACCCCCGCTCCCCTCTTGCTCTGCACAAGAGGGTCACTCCAAGTCAAAGCAGCCTGGAACTGCTGCCACACAGTGCCAATCTAGGACAGGAACAAATTCGTAAATGCCAACGTTAGGGCTGGGGGTGTGGCTCGGGGGGGAGCGCCTGCTTAGCAGGCCGAAGCTCTGGGTTCCAGCGGGGGCGGGGACGCACTGGCCTTGACCTGGCCAGGCTCGGTTTCGAGGTTATCGCCTACCACGTCACTCAATGGCGGAGGGCGTGGCCTCAACCGCTGTCCAATCAGACGCGCCCCTGGGAGGGGCGGGTAGTCGTTACGCAACGTCGCTGGGACTTCGGTTCTTGTTCTGGCGGCCACTGTGAAGGGTCTTTCCTGCCAATCGCCTCCTTGGGTCCCTGTGCCCGCGGCCTCTGCCCCACCGCGACCTGGTGACCTGGTGACCTGGGGCTCTGGGAGCCGTAGGGAAGACGCGGGGCAGGACACCCCGGAAGCCGGAAATGGTTAGTGTTGGGGCCGGGCGTCCCGACCCGGGGATGGCGCTCTCTGGACCGGCAGGAAACCGCGGGCCTCCTGGCGCCGGCTCCGAGTTTGCGGCCGAGTCCGCCGCTGGCGCCGCTCGGCCCTTGGTCCCCTCCCGCCCAAGCGTGGGGCTGGACCGACATCTGGGATCCCAGCGTCCTGTCCCGTCCCTGCGCGGCGACTTAGCCCCGGCTGGGAGCCCTGTTTGGGCAGCTCCGCGTCTCCCCAGCCTGGGGACGGCAGGAGCGTCACGGGAGGGTCACGGGGAGACTCCCGACTCTTCTGTGGGGTTCTTTCCAGGGAGGAGGTGTCGTGGGTGCGTCCTGGTCCCTCCCTTCTCCCCGAGGGGGACCCTTTTACACCTGAGTTTTCCGAATATACGGTAGGGCTCAAATTAACGACCCAAATCCAGCCCAGCTATTCCTAGGGCTGGCAATAAATCCCTAGATTTCCGGCGTCCTTTCCATTTTCTCACGTGGCAAATTCCCCTCCCCTGAGCACAGCATCAAGTTCAACTGTTTGACCTTTCTACGTTTTAAAAACACGAGGTGTTTTAATGATGATTTTTCCATACTACCCTGGATGCCTGTATGTAAAAGACTTTTTTGTTGTTGGCGTTGGACCCGAGAGGAAAGCAGGAGAATAACCACTTGGAACTGTCCTTTCTCAAATGCGCGCGCCTCGCCTCCCACTGTCATCTTTCCCGGGCACCGGCAGGAACAGTTGAGGGAACTACTTTGGGTTGAGGTTCCTCTTTGGAAACCTTAAGGCCTTTAAGCACAGCTGCAGGACAACACGGCCCTCCCTGGGTGTGTCACCTTGATAGAATGTATTCAGGTTTCTCTAAGTGTCTAGTTAATCAATAGAGGTTGAAAGACAATACAAAACATTTCCATAAAGTCAAGAAAGATGAGAATTGCAGAAAAGTGAAGCAAAGTAGTCCTGGGTTACATTCCTTTTTTTTTTTAAACAATTATTAGAGCCTATTATATTCCATCTTTATTTTTTATTTTTGGCACTGGGAATTGAACCCACCAGGGGTGTTTTACCACTGAGCTACATTCCTAGCTCTTTTAAATTGTTTTTTTTTTTTTAATTTTGAGACAGGGTCTCACTAAATTGCTGAGGGCCTCCCTAAATTGCTGAGGTTGGCCTTGAACTTGTGATATTCAGCCTCCCCAGGCACTGGAATTACAGGCGAGTGTCACCATGCCTGGCCTCATCTTTGTTATTCTTTCAGTCCCAGGGATCAAGGGTCTATGCATGCAAGAGCTCTACCACTGAGCTGCATCCCCAGTCCTTTTATTTATTTTGAGACGCAGTCTTGCTAAGTTGTGCAGGCTGGCCTTGAACTTCCTGAGTTCCTGAGTAGCCTGGCCTCCATTCCTTTTTTTTTTTTTTTTTTTTTTGGTACCAAGGATTGAACCCAAGAGCACTTAACCACTGAGCCACATCCCTGCCCTTTTCCTTTAGTTTTTCACTTTAAGGCAGGATCTCATTAAGTTGCTCAGGGCCTTGCTAAGTTGCTGAGGCTTGCTTTGAACTTGGTATCCTCTTGCCTGAGTCTCCTGAGTTGCTGGGATTACAGGCATGCTCAGCTACATTTCATTTTTTAATATAGTGTGTTCAATTTTTCATACTGTACATATGCTGGGCATGTATATAGTATGTTTCTCAGGTTAGGGGCTGGAGCAGTGGCTCAGCAGTAGACTGCTTCCCTGGCATGCCCAAGGACCCAGGTTCAGTCCCTAGCACCGCATACACAACTAAGTGGAGAAAGACAAAAACCAGATGAAAAAAAAAATTGACTCTCTCACAAAAAAAGTTTTTCAGGTCTCTTCTTTTGTTTTACATGATTTAAACAATTCCAGGTCTTAGACTTGCAGAATTTAGAGAACTAAAGCCTGTCTTTCCCCTCCCTTGTGTCCACCCCTGGACCAGCTTCCCAGAAAGCTTGGGGCTGCCTCCTCTAGCTCAGTCCCTGGAGCTCCCGCCCAGCCCCAAATACAATCAATCTGCAGGCCAGGCCGCTCCCTTCCTCGCAAGCCATTTTACACCCTCCTCTTCCCAGAGGCCTGAATTGCTGACTTAGGGCTGTATGCCACTTGTGGAGGAGCTCACTGAGTGTCCTCCTCTGGGTTGAATTGCTGAGCCTTTCCAAACCCGGGTTCTAGATGAAGCTGACTAAGTACGTTGAATTTTGTTTTTGTTTTTTGTGTTTGGGAGCTGGGAATGGAACTCAGGACTTCCACACATGGTAGGCAACCATTGAGCCACACCCTCAGCTTTTGCTTAGCATGCTTTGATTTGACAGTTTTTTTCTTTTCTTTTTTTTGGTACTGGGATTGAACTTGGCGCTTAACCACTGAGCCATATTTCCAGCCCTTTTTATATATATATATTTTTTTTGGGGGACGGTCTTATAAAATTGGTTAGGGCTTTGCTAAGTTGCTGAGACTGGGAGACTGGCTTTGAACTTGCGATCTTCCTGCCGCAACTTCCTGAGCCACTGGGATTACAGGCGAGCACCACTGCGCTCAGCTGATTTGACAGTTTTGATAAAACATTGGCATTTGGGAGCAGGAGTATTGGGTTAGGGCCCTCCTTAAATTTACCTTGGGTAATGTCTTGGCCAGGTCCTGTCTGTGTGTTTAGAATGTAAGTGTGACAGTCTGTGGCCCTCATATGGGGTGGGGATAGAGTGTGAACGTTTCCTGTGCAAAAGATGGGCCCTCCTGATGACATCCCCTCTCCCCATAGGGCCTTTCTTTAAATAAAGAGAGAAAGAGAAGGGACAAGGGCAGCCGCTAGATAACAGGCCGAGTTCAGTGTCTTAACAGCAGAAGGCTCCCCAGGCCTTTTAGATAACCTTTGCCATCCAATATACCGGGCATGGAGGGGGAGGTGACCCTTCCCCAGATGCCACCGAAGCTAAAGGAGGTTCATCTCATTCTTACACCTTTGGGTAAGTTTGTTGGGATTAACTGAGCAGATTCTTGATAGGGAGTTTGTAGACTTTACAAATTCAGATAGGATGGCTGCTTTTCATCCCTGTGTTGAGCTGTCCTGATGAAGGACTGAACCCAGAGGTGGGTAGGTGGGTACAGTGACCAAAAATGGGGAGTCATCTGAGCACTGACGTTTATGTGAGATTTGTGATAAACGAATCCTGGGAATCTCCTGCCTCACAGATACCCAAAATATAAATCAATCAAGGTGACATAAGTCTCTCTATGTGCCGTGTCCATAATTCAAGAGCAGTGTGAGTGAGACCTGGCTGGCTGCAAAAGGCTTTCTGTGAGACTCGTTCCTCTCTTCCTACTTGCAGGCTACAGACTTCTTAGAGCACAATAGTGGCTTAGTAAAATGACTTCAGAGAAATTTAGTGACAAATAGCATGTTTTAGTGTTCAGGGCAAACTCACGTGTCTGCCTTCTTTTTATTTATTTATTTATTTAGGCCCTGGGGATTGAACCAGGGCCTCTCTCCCACTGAACTACATTCCTGGTCCTTTTAAAATCTTTTATTTTGCCACAGGGTCTAAGCTGCCCACGGCTCCGCAGAGCTTTTCATATCAATACCAGCGGCCCGTCTCAGATGCCTTCTCCATCGTTTACTGCCTCCCTTGCTAACGCCAGCCCATTGGAGGCTTCTTTTTCTTTGGTCTGTTTCTCTGCTAATATTCTGCTGTCTGCCGTGTTATATTTTATGAATCCTTGGTACATGTTAGCCAGCCATCAGCTTGTTCCTCAGCAGACTTTTGCCATCGTCCAACATTAAGACACCTATTAAGTTCAGAGAAGTACTTTTGTTGACACTTTTTTTTTTGTAGTAGAGATTGAACCCAGGGGAGCTTTTTAACATTTTTTATTTTGATACATGGCCTTGCTGTGTTGATGAGGCTGAACTTGAACTTGCAGTCCTCCTGCCTCAGCCTCCTGAGTCTCTGGGATTACCAGTGTATGCCACCGTGCCTGGCTTGTTGAATAGACTCTTTTGGGGGGATTTATGGAATTTTGATGACCCTTCTAAAGCTGACTTCTTGGCAGTGTCGCGTTTTTCTGCAGATGTGTGCTGTCTCTCCCCTTGCTTCATTTTGCTATGCTTGTTTTGTTATTACCCTGATTAACAAGATCACCTAGTGGCAGGCCGGAAGTTACTTCCTCCTGAAACTGGAGAGAGGATTTGATGTTCTTCTGGAAGGAAGCACTGCTGAACTCTTTATGTTGTATAATCATGTGCAAATTCACCATTAAACCATTGTGGGTGTCAGCTAAATCTCTGAAATCGCAGCTGTTAGCCTGTTCTTCAGTGAGGCCTAGGGTATGCTGTTTCGGGTCTTCCAGAAACTGCCCTTCTGGCATCATACCTTCTCCACGCATGTCTGTCTATATGGTAGAAAGGAGTAGAGGGGCTGGAGCGGTGGCTCAGTGGTTACAGTGCTTGCCTGACACGTGCGAGGCCCCGGGTTCAATCCCTAGCACCATGTACAAAACCAAGTGTTGAAAAAATAAAACCAGATGAAAAAAATGAATAAAATTGACTCTTTCTCTCTTAAAAAAAATAAATAAATAAAGTAGCTGCCCTGAGGCTCACAGCGCAGGGATTTTGTGGCCCTGCTTTTCCCCTCACACCTGAGCTCTGCCAAGTAGCCCTGCTCAATGAAATGGGCCAGAGGGCAAAAGGAAGCACTGAGCCCGTGACAAATGTCACACTAGCCAGTTAAAATGGACACCTCTGCAGAGGAATATTATTTGTTTATTAAGAAGATAGTCTTGCTGTGTTGCCCAGGCTGATCTCAAACTCAGGATTCTCTCACCTTGGCCTCTGCAAAGGAATATTTTTATAGTTTTTTATTTTTATTTTTTAGAGAAAGAGAAAAAGAATGAGTTTTTATTTAGTTTTTCCCATGGCTTTCGTTGCCCTGACACTTTGTTGTGCACATGGTGCTGAGGTTTGAACCCACGTACTCATGCATGCCAGGCAAGCGCCATAACCAATGAGCCAGCGCTCCAGCCCCAGGGAATATTTTCATTGAGCTAGCTGCTGTCTAACTGTGGCTGATGGGCGGGAGTCCTTCAGGAAAATGTGTTCAGCTGGACCTGCTTACAAGGTTGACAGCCTTTTTGGCCCATGTTTGTCAGGAAAAGAAGAAAAAGCTTTCACTTCAGTGTGTATGCATTAAAGGCCGAAAGTATGACCCTGTGTGTCACTGAAGTTCTGGGCAGGATGGTAGGATTAAAGGAAATAGAAGTGTTTCTTTCATAAGGAGTCAATGGTCCTAATTTTATTTTTTTGTATAGTATTTCTCTTGTTTCTCCAAGGTGAACTGGATTTCGCCATTAGAGAGCAATAAAACTTGTACTGTGACCACAGGATAAACGTAGAGATCCAGTCTGTGTTCTTGGTGCTGGGATTAGAGTTCCGATGACCATGTTCATTTACCATAAATGTTTGGAGACCACAGAGTTGTGTGTGAACTTCTTAGGCATTAAACACAGACCTTCAGTACTGTATTTCACCTTTCCTCTGTAAACATGTCTGGGATCTTTCAGGACTCAGTGACCTTTGAGGATGTGGTTGTGAACTTCACCATGGAGGAATGGGCTATACTGGATCATTCCCAGAGGGAACTCTACAGAGATGTTGTGGAGGAAATCTTTATGAACTTGGCCTCTATAGGTAAGGATGACAGCTTTTTTTACTTACTCAATTAAAGAACAAGTGTTTCTTGCCCACCAAGAAAAATCACGTTCCATGATTTGAAATGTTGAAAAGAAAGTGCTTTGGGAAATAAATTGGGTATGGTTGCTGCTGCTCATGAACTTGGAGTCTAATATGTTTTTCTCTTAAATTGTAACAATTCACGCTTCTAACATTTTCTCTAAGTTGTAACAATTCATAGTGGTTTTTCTGTGCTACTTTATAGGGGAGAAATGGGACCAGAACATTGAAGATTGGTACAGAAATCAGGGGAGAAATTTAAGGTAATTGACAATGACAAGAGAAAACAACTACATCTCACAAAAGCATCTTAGTATTTCATGAAATTTTTTAAGTAAGCAAATAAATAAGCCCACCTCCAAATTTATTCAGAAAACTTTCACCAATATGTATGTATTCAAATATGATGTTCAATGTTCAAAAACTAGGAAACACTTAGAGCCTGCAAATAGCACTGAATAGCCCTATTTTACTTAGTAGAGGAGGTTGAGCCCTCTGCAGACCACACAGTGTCTATTCACTTTCCAACAATTCGGACAAGGCAGAAAACGTATGCTTTTCCTGATAATAGTAAAAATGTCCATTTAATACATATCAGTAAAGATAAAATTGTTAGTAAAACAAACAAACCCTATTGGTAATATCTTTTTTATTAAGAAATTTATTTGTTGAACAATCAAACATGCTTCTAACGAAACAATATACTGAAAATTAGATTTACCCCCTAGAGCCCCCCACCAATTATCTACCTTTTTTTTTTTTTTAACAGCAATCATATTAGAGAGAGACTCCATAAAAATGAAGAAAGTAGTCAACGTGGAGAAATCTTTACCCAGATTCCAAATCATGATCTGAACAAGAGAATCCCAGCTGGAGTAAAATCATATGAATGTAGTGTGTGTGGGATAGTCTTCATGCCTGCTGCAGCCCTCAGTAGTCCCATCAGGTCTCACACGGGACAGGAATTATATGAGTATCCAGAATGTGAAGGAAAGCCATATAAATGTAAGCAATGTGAGAAAGCCTTAAGTTATTACTACTCTTTCCAAATCGGTGACAGCACTCATCCTGGAGAGAAACCTGAATGTCGGGAGCATGAGAAAACCTTCCTTTCTCTCGCCAGCCTCGGAGGCTATGTGATCACACATGCTGGGGGTGGGCCACACAAGTGCACCGTGTGTGGAAAAGGCTTGCAGTACCCCAGTTCACTCAGAATACACGAGAGGACTCACACTGGAGAGAAACCGTACCCGTGTAAGCAGTGTGGGAAGGCCTTCAGCTGCTTAGCCTCGGTTCGAAGGCATCAGAGGACTCACACGGGAGAGAAACCGTATAAATGTAAGGAGTGTGGGAAAGCTTTTAGTTCGCTCTCAGGCCTCCAGGGACACATGATAAGGCACACTGGGGGAGGACCTTATAAATGTAAGGAGTGCGGAAAAGCCTTTAACTCTCCCAGCGCGCTCAGGAAGCACGAAAGGACGCACACTGGAGAGAAGCCCTTCCCGTGTAGGCACTGCGGGAAAGCCTTCATCTGCTCAACTTCGGTTCGCAAGCACGAGAGGACTCACACGGGAGAGAAGCCCTACGAATGTAAGCAGTGCGGGAAAGCCTACATTTCTCTCTCGGGCCTTCAGGGACACATGATCAGGCACACTGGAGTTGGACCTTATAAGTGTAAATTTTGTGGGAAAGCCTTTGGCTCTCCCAGCGCAGTACTCAGGCATGAAAGTGCTCACGTTGTGTAGGATTCCTGTGAGTAAAGATTGTGGGGGGCTGGAGCCGAAGCTCAGCGGTATTGGCACTTGCCTGGCCTGCGCAAGGACGCAGGTTCGAACCCCAGCACCATGAACACAGCGACGTGTCAGAGCAACAAAGCCACATGAAAAATGAAGTAAAATTGATTCTTTCTCTTTTTCACTGTCCCTCTCTTAAAAAAAAAAAAAAAGAAAAGAAAAGAAAAATAGAGTATGGGAATGCCTTCAATCTTCTTCAGGCATCTGAGGACAAATAATCACCCACATTGGAGACTGATATTATAAATGTGAAGTATCCAAGAGAACCTTTTACTGTCCTAGTTCATTTCAAACACAGAAAAGAATTTCCCATTGGAGAGAGAGCCTGTGACTGTAAAGAATGTGGGAAAGCCTTAGACGATCAAAAGTTTATTTGGAGTGCATTAAAGAGCTCATGCTGGAGAAGAGCCCTGCGAATAAAAAGTGAAGTGAAACCTTCATTTTTCCCAGTTCCTTTTGGAAACATGGCAAAAAGACCCTATCAAGGTTCCGCCTGCTTTCTGATACGTGTAAGAGCTTATCCTGGAGAGCGAGCTTATGAATGCAAGAAATGTGAGAAAGCATTAATATTTATGAAAGAGAAAACTTATTTACCACTCAAAATTTCGAGCATAAAAGAAAATGCATAATGGTGACATACCTTATGAGTAGCAGGACGTAGGATTCCATCCGTCCTTCCAGCTCAGTGCAAAGGCCTATACAAGTGTTGTACAAAAGCCTCCAGTTGTCTCACATTCTGACCAAAATGCGTAAGAACACACGATGAATTCAAACTGCACAGGTAGTATTTTCAATGTGAGTATAAAGCTTGTCTGTTCTTTGAAAACAAATTTTTTCCCCTTTAGATCCTTCACATGGCGATAATGTATTTAGAGACTATTTAAACGTATAGATATTCAAATAATAGTGAATTGAAATCCTAATTTTTTAAAAGAAAAATTTTCCATTTAACGTATTTTGAGTCCTACGAAAACTCATGCTCTAGGGAAATCCTATAAACATCATATGGAAAGCTTAATGGAAGTTAGTTTTATGTGTAATGCTGAAGAAAATTCCCAGCACAGAAGAAATACTATAAAAACACATCATGCTTATCAGTGGCTCAGTCTTAAAGTGAATCTGTAGACTGAGCTTTCCTCTCTTTGTGCTGGAGTGAGATTCTTCTGTATGTACTCTGTAATGAGTTTGATAGGTAGTATTTTCATTTTTAAGTTAGTTAATAAATGTTTTCTTTTTCCCTTTGGAAGCATGTTGGTTCTCTGTAAATTTGATGTGTGTTTCTTTTTTAAATTTAAATAGGGGGACAGAGAGAAAGAGGGAATCAATTTTATTTTTTTCTTGTTTTTCTTTTTCTTTTTTTAAAGAGAGAAGGACAGTGAGAATGAGAGAATCAATTTTTATTCAGTTTTTCACATGGCCTTCGTTGCTCTGACACTCAGTTGTGCACGTGGGTGCTGGGGTTTGAACCCGTGTACTTACACATGCTGGGCAAGCACCATAACCACTGAGCCACCACTCCAGCACCCGATTTTTTCATCTGGCCTTTGTTTCTCCAACACTTAGTTGGGTATGTGGTACTGGGGTTTGAACCCAGGTCCTTGCGCTTCCCAGGTGAGCGCTCCAACCATTGAGCCACCACTCAGCCCTGGAGTATATATTTTGTATCTGGCATGGAGTGTGTATGTGTGTGTGTGTCTCTCTCTCTCCTCTCCTTGGAGCCAGGCCTTGAGCCACTTCCCTCTGCCACACTCTTTCACCATGATGTTCAGCCTCACCTCAAGCCCTGAGGAATGAAGCTGGCCTTCTGTGAACTACAACTTCTGAAACCATGAGGCCCCAAATAAACTATTCCTCCTTCAGTTGCTCTTGCCAGGTTCTTTAGCCACAGCAGCTAAATAGCTAACTAGAACAGTCTGTTTTTGCAGTGCTAGGGATAGAACCTAAGGCCTTGCACATGCCAGGCAAATGTTCTACCACTGAACCACATCCTCCTCCTGTTTTGTTTTGTTTTTAAGAGAGACGGGGAGAGAGGGAGAAAGAAAAATCAACTTTATTTTTCATCAGCCTTTGCTTTGCTGATACTTAGCTGTGTATGTGCTGCTGGAGTTTGAACCCAGGTCCCTGTGCATGCCAGGCAAGCTCCATAAGCACTGAGCTCCAGCCCCTGGCTCTAGTTTTTTAACAAAAAATATAAACTTATATACATTCGGAATATACCTGGAAGCTCTTAATAAGTTTAACAAATGAACAAGCTTAACAAATTTTATCAAAACTCCTCATGCATTTATTTATGTAGTTGGACAGCTACATCAAGGTAAAATACACATTACACAATGCATCCCTTCAAAGTGCATCATTGGTTTTCATTATATACACAATATATACACTACATATTTAATTTTATTGGATATACAGATAGGTATAATTGTCACTGCAATCAATTCAAGGACATTTTTATCATCTTAAAAAGAAACTTTTGTTTTAAGGGGACAGTGAGAGAGAGAAGCAATTTTTCTTTAGTTTTTCATGTGGCCTTCATTCCTCGGACACTTCATTGTGTACATGGGTGCGGGGTTTGAACTCCATGCATGTCAGGCAAGTGCTGTAACCGCTGAGCCACTGCTCCAGCTCCTAAAAAGAAACTCTTGTAGTGGCACACGCCTGTAATCCCAGCAGTTCAGGAGGCTGAGGTTGGAGGATGGCAAGTTCAAAGCCAGCCTCAGCAACTTAGTGAGACCTTGTTTCAAAATTTAAAAAAAAAAATTGTTGGGGATGTGGCTCAGTGGTAAAGTACCCCTGGGTTCAATCCCTGGTACAAAAAAAGATGAAGAAGGAGAAGAAGAGAGAATTTTATTTATTTTTTTTATCAGGTCTTTGTTTCTCTGACACTTAGCTGTGTATGTGGTGCTGGGCTTTGAACCCAGGTCCTTACGCATGCCCAGCAAGTGCTCCAACTGCTGAGCCCCCGCTCCAGCCCCACTAATTTACTTTTTCTTACAGATTTCCCTATTCTGGAGTTCCCTTTGAATAGAATAACATAATATGTGGTGTTTGCAATCTACTTCTGTACTGGGAGCAAGCTGGCAAAGGTTGCTGCCCAGGCATTAGAAATGGAACCTCATAGTCACATGGCCCAAGCTGCTGGCCTGAATGAAGAACTCAGAGGTATCCTGCCCACCTGGGAAGACTGGGCTCCCTGCTTTCTTGCAGCTTCCTTTAAACAGACCATGGCAGACATTTGTCCTCAAAATTAAAGTGACCCATACCTTATTCTCTTAGACAGTACTGCTGTTTCTCTCTCTCTCTCTCTCTCTTATATCTTTATATCTGCCTCACATCACCCAGGGACAGAGAACTGACCTCATAAATAGCAAAAAAAAAAAAAAAAAGGAAGCAACCCAATTGTCTATCAGGGATGATTAGATCAACTAAATATCCAATGACATATTCATCCTTAAAAAAAATTCTGGGCTGGAGCGGTGGCTCAGTGGTTTCGGCGCTTGCCTGGAAAGCACGAGGACCCGGGTTCAAACCCCAGCACCACCTACACAACTAAGTGTTAGAGCAATGAAGGCCATGTGAAAAACTCAATAAAGTTGTTTCTCTCTTTCTCTCTCTCACTGTCCTTCTCTCTTT
>PVKS010036139.1:0-19565 GCA_004027875.1 Aplodontia rufa | reverse complement strand
AACACTGCATGGACACTGCTTGGCCCTTAGGTGGCACACGAATGATCACGCGCATGCGGCATGTAAGCTTGCTGATTGGCTGGGGAGAACTGTATATATGTGTGGGGATTTCTGTGCAAAGGAAGAAGAAGAAACAGGACAATAAAGAGAAGCTTGCCACTCTGCATCTCCGTGTCGTTCTTGCTGGTCGAGAGCGACAATAGTCAATGAAAAAAAGCATTATTATTTGTAAGAAAGGAGAAGAAAGATTTTTAATGTCAAGCTAGTAGATCAAATTAGCCAATCCTGCCACAGAAGGGTGGTATTGGTAATGTTGTGTACAGTATCTCTAGTCAACATAATGACATTTATTTCCCTCACTCCATGACCTTTTGGGAGACAAGGAAATTTACCTTTGTACTTCATGAATATTTCCATATTAACAAATAGTATATTATTTGCATATCAAGTGTGAATAAGTATCCTAAGTTTCTAAAATCTAATATTGAACTAATAGCAGCATAGAATCAATAATAAAATGGAAAGTAACATTTGACATGAGCAAGTACAGTCTTCTTTTCCTTTGACCCAAAATTATAGAAAATCTAATAAGTTACCTTGGAAGTACGTCCAAGATGAAAGTGAATCCTTACTTATCTTTAAATATGTGCATTTTAAATAGATATATTTTCCCAAATGGTATTAGTCAATAAACATTCATTCAACCCAAGAATTTCTTGCAAGCTTATATTTTGGTGGGCATTGTTCCCAGAGTTTGGAATATATTAATGAACAAAAACAAAGATTCCTGCTTTGGTATAACTTACCTTCCAGGAAAATGGCTAATAAAAATAATGAATAATCAGCTAGGTATCATATTAAAAGATAGAACGTATGTGTAAAAGAAAAATAGAGCAGAGTATAGAATGGGATTAGGAAGGAAGGGTGTAGTAGAGAATGCAGACCAGGATAGACTAAGCAGGTGAACTTGAGCCAAAACTGGACAAACACAGGCTGCATGAAACTCAGAGGATGCTTGGGAGAGACTATTCCAGGAAAAGTGAACAAAGCCTTTGTCACATTCCAGAAATAGCAAGAAGTCCAATTTTGCAGACTAAAGTAAAAAAAAAAAGGAGAAACCTGGAAAAGGACAGAGATCATAACGTTATCTTGGGGAGACAGGACCCGGGCCTTTATAGACCATCTTAACAACTTTACTTTTGTCATGAAGATAGTAACGCTTAAGCCTTAAGTTCCCTTCTTTCATTGGCTCTTTCCAAGTCCTGAAAGTTGAGCCAGGTATACAGTGAGATTGGATTTAGTGGATGTAAATATCCATATATTCTGGTCACTTCTGCATATAAACACAACATCCAGAATTATTGCTCTTCTCGCTGTGTTGACTCCTTTGGTCTACCACCCTTTGAGAAGACAGGCTGTATCATAATGTGAAAGTGTCCCATGGCACTAGAAGGCAACACAAGGTTTAAAATATATACAGCTAGAATTATTCTACGAAAGTTAATTTTATAGCACATTTGTGAGAGAAACTTGGAAATTACCTCAAATTTCAAAATGATTTTAAGATTTTACATGAAATGACAAATGTATCATTATGAAGCTTGATAGAAAAATATTTTAAATTTATAGTCATAAAAACCAAAATTCTACCACTCATGAAAAATCCTAATTTATCTTTTGTGATTTTATTTAGAATAATCATACAATGAAATTATCCTTATATAAAGAGAAAAAGAATGAACAGCCAAAAAAATATAGAAGAAATTTTACCAAGCCGTTAATGAATCATGATTTTTTTAAAATTTGATGACACTTATGGTATTGTCAGAATTTTTGTTATTGTTATTTATAATCTGGTTGAATTTTTCTATCATTTATATTCATTTCTGAAGATAAATTTCTACTATTTTCAAAGAAAGTCTCAATTCCCTAAGACTGGATCTATCCTTCTCTGGAGAAAAAAGAGAGAGGCGTTTCCAGAGTTCAGAGTTGAGATCTGAGTATGAACAGAAAAGTCAGCGATAGGCAGAGAGACACCTGAGTGAGCTGCAGAAAACGGATTCCAGATGCAAGAGAGAAGGAACCGCAAAGATATCCTAGGAGTCAAACCACAGAAGAGGAAATGTGGAGAGGATTTCGTGCTTGATTCTAAATTGAAGAAAATGCATAAACAGGAAGTGAGTAACTGTGTTAACCAATGCCTTTAATTACAAATGAGTTTTTCCCTTTTTGGAGCCAAGGAATACTTTTGATACATAAAATGTCTTAAATTCACATTTATTTTAAATTGTTTCAGCTGTTATTTTGTTTACATTTTCACTTATGCTTTCAAATCGTCTTCTGATGCCAGTAGGCCAGGGAAAATCCAAAGAGAAACACTAGTTAGAATATTTGAAAACCTCTCCTTTAAAAATATTACAGGGCTTGGGTTATAAATCAGTGGTACAGCCCTTGACTAGTGTGAGACCCTGGATTTGATCCTTAGCACTGTAGAAAGTAAGTAAATAAATAAATAGTCCAATCCCAGAACAAGCCAATAAATGGGGAGATTCTTTCTAACAAATTGAATGATTTTTCAAAGAATTCTTAAATTCAGGCGGAGTGAGGCTGACCTCAGTGTTCACGATACATCTGATCTCACCTGTGTTCCTACCACACAGTGTAATCTCATGATTCATGCCTGCTCACTAGAATGTATTCCTAAGCCCCAAATGAAAACTCAGCACATTTGCAGTTATTTGCAGACATGCATGGAGGTAAAATTTTTTTAGTTGTCCTAAGTGCACATTCCCAGCTGAGGTCAACGTGACACTCTGCCTCCTCGTTTCTGCTTTCATACTGGAAATGTGTATCCTGTTCATCTTCTATTTAATGTCAAGGGTTGTGCATTCTTGTGCCATTTGTTGCTGATTTTGCTGTTCAAAATAATTCTCAGTGTAGTGCTGAAGTGCTGTGTAGTGTTTCTGAGTTCAAAAAGGCTGTGATGTGCTTTATGGAGAAAATATGTGTGTAAAATAAGCTTCACTGAAACATGAGTTATAAGTGCTGCTGGCCTCAAGTTCAAAGTTTATGAATCAACAATATGTATGAAACAAAGTATCTGTAAACAGAAATAAATATAAAGCTAGTGTTGAAGTTTAGATGTGAAGTATCCCTTAAAAACTCACATGTGGAACAATGAAAGATTTTAGAGGTGAAATGACTGGGTTATGAAAGCCTTAACCCAATCAGTGAATTAGTCCCCTGACAGTGATTAACTGGGTGGTAACTGTAGGCTGGTAGGGTGTGGCTGGAAGAGCTGGAGTATTGGGGACATATCTTTGGGGTACATATTTGGTGAGCTGAACTTAGTTTCTCTCTGCTTTGCGTTTTGATGTCCTGAGCCACTTTCCTCTACCACACAATTCTGCCAAGATATTCTGCCTCCTCCTGGGACTCAAAGAATGGAGTAGGCTGTCTATCAACTTAGGCCTCTGTAACTGTGAGCACCTAAATAAACTTTTCCTCCTCTAATTGTTCTTGTCAAATCCTTTGACCACAGCAGCATAAAAACTGATGGAAACAGCTAGGATGTGTATTAGTCAGATGGGTCAGATGCTGGGAGCATAATAGTTGCTCAATCAGTGTTGAAAGAACAAAGGAACAAAACAGTAAAAATATTAGGATTCCTATTTCAACCAAGGGTCCTCTTAAAAAGATAGCGTTTCCAGAAATAGCAATTCACACTTCACTAGGTTCAGAGTCAGGACTCAGGAACATTGAACCATCCACAGAACATGCTGATAAAGGCAGTCATGGAAATATCTTTTTGTTCCTGTAGATTACTAGTTTTATGAGTGAATTGGGATAGGGTGAGGGAATAGAGATAGGCCAGGCAGATAGCAAGGAGCCTTTAGAAGATAAAAGAAACATACTCTTCTTAGAAGCTCCTGTGCACTGCAGATGCACCCCTTGCACCCCTCTATTTAAGAGCTAGATGGGTGCTGTGGAGAAACTGGAAGGCCCACTGTGTTTCAGGAGCTTGCTCACTCTCCCCAGCTCCTGGGGGTTTCTACCTCTACATTTTCCTCCTTTCCATTTCACCATGTTTCAAGGTCCTTCTTTATATTACATTTCTTTTTAAAGTCAAAGGACCTTTTCTACTTCAATTTCAAACATCATCCTCAATTACTTCTAAGATGTACTGAAACAGTGTGTCTTCCAAGGACTGAGATAACCAAACTCTTCATATACAGATACTGACCCATTCAATACAATTTTGAATGTGGTATGAAGATCACTTTCTAAGGTGTTCTGCTTCCTCACTATGCTTGCCTGGAACTGTATGCATCATATCCATGCATAGACGCCGTGTGGTTTAATTAAGAAATTCCAGGAGAGTAGGTATTATGTCTGCTCCTTATTTTTGCAGTCCTCCGTGCAGATCAAGAATATGCAGTCATTTTAACAAATTCGCTGCTTTCTAATTGCTACCTATGTAACCCTGGAAAATTAACCTCTATGAAGTTTAGACGCTATGCTGAAAAACAGACATTAACTGGGGTAATTGCAGAATTTTTTTTTCCAAAGAGACACTTTTGAGAGTATTAATAATAATTACTATAGCAAAACAAGTATAAATCCAGATAGCTCAAGGGAATCTAGGTTGTATGGTTACCCTACTAATAATAGTGCCTAACATTAATAAATGAAAAATCAAATGGAACACATTTAGAATTAGAACTAGAAGTGCTCAAAAGATACCAGATTATGTTTATCAGTATTTTTATAAGTTATCATTGACCTAAGAAAACCCTTGAGACATCTTTGATCTATAGGTTGTGTCACACTACTGAAAAAACTAGACCATTCAGGATAGTGTAATAATTATTCCACTTGTACTTTGAGACTTTGTTAGAATCCCATCCTTGTTAGATATTTAAAAGAGTTCATCAATTTTTTTGAATGAAACCTGATTATTTTAAAACTGGTCTCAGTCTCTCATTTTAAAAGCAGAATCATTTGAATACTTTTAATTTCTCCACATGAGTTTTTGTTTGTTTGTTGTTTGTTGTTTGTTTTCTCAGCTCATTCATTTCTGTAACTCTCAAATGAATCCTTCACGGGCTAGGTCCTCTAATAACCATAGAATATTGAGCATAGCAAAGGTTAACATTGATAATGCTCTTTTTGGCGTGCTAGTAAAGAATTTTTGTGTGTATATTTAGTATCATCTTGATTTGTAACTTTCCATGGAAATAAAATAGCTCCTGGCTTCCAGAAGCATACAATAAGAAAGTACAAACTTTTTTTGATCATTAAGATCTTTACTGTGGTGTAGATCCTGGACTGAGTCTCAGAAAAACAGACTGTGTCTGATTTATATTCCTACTTATTACAATCTCCTATCCGAAGGATTGGCAGCTCATGAACTCCTACCAAATATATTTGTTGAAAAAAGAAATGTGTGGATGAACAAACAAATAAATGAACACAGACACAGATGAGAGAATACTAAACAAATAACAGTGATTCATACATTACAGTTAGGAAGAAATAAAAATATAAGATGCTAGCATCTATTAGTCCACTTAGAAAATGCTTACTGAGCAATTCTCTTGCTAAGTATTGAACTTTTAAAAGAACATTAGGATGGAGTTATTTCTTAATTATAACACATAGTGAAAAAATATTATAAACAGTTATAATTTAAACACACATGATGAAATATGAGAAATAAAGTATCCTGTATATGCAAAGAGAGGTAATAATAGCACTTAGATTTTTAGATCAATGCATTGATAATTGAAAATAAAAAATCATATAATCATAGTATTTAATGAAAATTCTTTTGGTGACATCTTCCATTTCTGGTATTTATGTAAGTAAACTGTATATAGAAAAATATTATTAATACAAAAAGAATAAACAAGAAGCAATTATGGAGACCATTCTAAAAGTGTGAATCATTATATAAAGTTATTTTTGATCATAAACAAGTTTCTATATTGCACTATATTATTTAGCAGTCTAAAGGTTATCAGTAAAAAATAAATAAATAAAAAACAAGCACATATATCTGGGAAAGGGTGAGATGCAATGGTAATTACTAATACAAGGTATATGAAAAATATGCAAAGTTGTTCATCGAACCATCAATTGTGACTTCTTTTTTTAAAGAGAGGACGGAGAGAGAGAGAGAGAGAGAGAGAGAGAATCAATTTTTATTGAGTTTCTCACATGGCTTTCGTTGCTCTAACACTTTTGTATGTGGGTGCTGAGGTTTGAACCCTTGTACTTGTGAGAGCTGGGCAAGCTTCAAGCGCCGTAACCGCCGAGCCACAGCTCCGGCCCCAATTGTGACTTTTTTTAAAGAAGTAAAATTGAAGTTGCTGGTCATACATAAATTTTTAAGTGAAAATAAATTGTGTATGAAAAGATTATATAGGCAGAAAGAATAACTATTGTAAATCTTAAAGAAAAAAATTTCCTTCTTAGTGCTGACTCATAGACCCTCAGCCCAGAAAAAACTACTTTCACCAGTGTCTTGGGTATTTTGAGCTTTGCTTTTGATGGTATACACTTATATACAGTTGAATAAGTACAGTGCACCATTTACATAAATTGCAGTGTAACAACATGATTCTATATCTGGCCTGGGGGAGGTGGGAGTGGTAATAGTGTTATAACTGAAACAAAAATATCACACATTCCCTGACATCATAGAGCTGCATTCAGGATGAGAAGGTAACTATAACCAAATAATCACAGTGTAATACCTTAGATGACAAGAGTTCTCACAAAGAACAAAGAGAAGGAAGAAAACAAAAAGGTATTAGGGAAGACTTGGAAGGTGTGCAAGAGTGAGCAAAAGAAGAAATACTTTCAAGGCATTAAGAATAATGTATGAGATTAAGGAATATAAACACATAATGTTAGCTTTCCATCTCTGTGATGAAATACCAGATAAACAACATACAGGGAGGAAAAGCTTGTTTGGTTCACAGTTTGGATGTTTTTTCCTCTGGTCTCATGGCTCCACTGCCTTTGGGTCTGTGGGAAAGCAGAACATCACGGGGGAAGAACACGGCAGAGGAAACCCCTGCTCTCAGGGCAGCTTTATAGAAAATCATTTACTTTGAGGCAAATATCCTCCCTGTAAGCTAAATGACAAAATGAGTGCTTTCTTTAAAAATTATTATCCACATCAGAATTTCTGTTCTACAGAGCTTGGCTTCATTTTTAATTTAAATAAACATTCTCACTTCTGATTCAGGTAACTATGCATGAAGGCAGAAATGAACTAAGAGCCAATAAATTAGGAAAGATGGAGAACAGGAAATATTTGTTTCCTCTCCTTGGAATTCCACCATGCCTCTTTCTTTCCTGACTAGATCACTTCTATCTTTCCATGAGATTTTATTTCCTAAAAAAATATCCCCTAGTTATATTGCTTCTCCTGGTCTGCTCTGTTTTTTTCCACTTGACAGTAGATATCATATATTTGTATAGTAGTTTTTTCTTTGATTTTCTTTTTTCTTTTTAACTGACATAGTAATTGTGCATACTTTGGAGGATTGTGTGATAATTCAACACACGTATAATGTACAATGATCAAATCAGCATTTTCATATTCTTACCAGTTCTTTGTGTTTAGAATCTTCAAATTTCTCTCATGTAGTTCTTTATAAAATACATAATAGTTTGATTATAAGTTATAGCCATCCTACTGGTAAAACATCTAACTCTATTTTGGTATTCATTCTCCAACCTCCCTCTCCCCTCTACCTTTCCAAACCTCTACTAAGTATTATTCTACTCTCTTCTTTGAGATCAACTTTTTTTGCATCCACATATAATTAAGGACATGTGGTACTCATTCTTCTCTGTGTTGCTATATCTCTTGACATGATGTCCTTTAATTTCCTCCATATTGCTACAAATTATAGGACTTCATTCTTTTTATGGATGAATATTATTTTGTTCTGTATGTATACCACATTATTCTAATTTTATTCACCTGCTAATGGATACCTTGATTGATTCCTTATCTTGGATATTGTGAATAGTGCTTTACTAATCATGGAAGCGTAGTTATCTCTTTGATATTCTGATTTCATTTCCTTTGGATATATACCTGAAGTGAGATAGCTGGATCATACACAGATCTATTTTTAGTTATTTGAGGAAACTTCATATTGTTCTCCAGAAGCTGTACTAATTTATATTCCCATCAACAGTGTATAAGGCTTTCCTTTTCTCTGCATCTCTGCCAACACTGCTTGGCTTTTTTGATTATCAAAAGCCATTCTGACTAGGATCAATGGTATCTAATTGTGGTTTTGAGTTGCATTTCCTTGATAATAAGAGATGTTGAGTGCTTTTACAAATACTTATTAATCATTGGTATATCCTGTTTTACGTATTATCTTTTGAGAAATGTCTATTAAGATCATTTGCAATTTTTAAATCAGAGTTTTTTATTCTTTAGTTTTATTAAGTTCCTTATATATTCTAAATATTAATCCTTTGTCAGATGACTTGTTTGCAAATGTTTTCTGTCCCTCTATAATTGCATCTTTTCACTTTATTGTTTCTTTGCTGTGTAGAAGTTTCTTAGTTTAACAGAGTCTCATTCGTCTGTTTTTTTGCTTTTTTTGCATATTTTATTAAACAATAATTACCTATACCAATGTTTTGAAATATTTTCTCTATCTTATTCTTCTATCATTTTTATAGATCTATATTTAGTTCTTAAATCCACTTTGAGTGGATGTTTCTGTATGGTTAGAGAAGAGGTCTAATTCCATTCTTTTTTTTTTTTAATTTAAGGGAGAGAAGGATAGAGTCAAAGAGAAAATCAATTTTATTTATTCATCTGATTTTTGTTTCTCTGATACTTAGTTGTGTATGTGGTGCTGGAGTTTGAACCAAGGTCCTTGAGGACACAAGACAAGCACCCCAACCACTGAGCCACCACCCCAGACACTATAATTCCATTCTATTTTGACAAGCAGTTCTCTCTCAGCAAAATTTATTGAAGAAATTGTACATTCTTCATTATATATTTTTGGTGTCTTTGTTAAAATAAGTTGGCTGTAAGTGGATTGATTTATTTCAGGGCCTACTATTCTGTTCCAATCTATGGATTGGTTTTAATGCCAGAGCAATGCTGTTTTGGCCTATGGTATGTCTTGAGATAATGTATTTTGTCTAGCTTTCTTCCTTTTGCTCTTTATGGCTTTTGGGGGCTTTTTTGTGGTGTCATATGAATTTTAAGATTGTTTTTTATTTTTGTGAAGAATGTCATTTGGTGTTTTGCTGGGAATTATTTTGAATCTGTAAATCAATTTAAGTGATATGGACATTTTAATAATATTCATTCTGTTAATCTAGTGGTAAATATAGGAGGTTTTTCCAATGATTATTTCGTCTTCAATTTTTTTTCACCAGTGCTTTGTAATTTTAATGGTACATTTTATTCACTTCCTTAGTGAAAGTTATTCTTAGGGGTTTTCTTGTAGCTATTGTAAATTGAATTGCTTTATATATATTATTTTCTCAGAAAAATTGTTATTGATATATAAAAATGCTAATGATTTTTTCTAAATTGATATTGTATCCTGCAACTTTACTGAATTCATTTATCAGCTTTAACAGTCATTTGGTTTTTTTCTGTGTATAGAACTACACCTGGCAATAGGAATAATATGACTTCCTCCCCTTTATCTGGATATCTTTTCTTTCTTTCTCCTGCTAATTGCTCTGGCTAAGACTTTCAGCACTATGTTGAATAGAAGTGGTGAATTTGCACATACTTATCTTGTCCAGATCTTAAAGTAAATGCTTTTAGTTTTTCCTTAGGTATGGTTCAACATACATAAATTGAAAATGTAATATGATATAATCATCTCAATAAATGAAGAAAAGCATTAGATAAAACATATATTTCTATTTCCTCTTTCTTATTACATTTTCTACATCTCTTCTTAACCTCTGACACATAAACCGTATGCTATCTCTTTATGCTGCTTTTTGGGAAATTTTTTAGTATTCTTTCCATTCATGAATTATCTTTGCATCTGTGGCTAATCTGCTCCAGAAGATCTCCATGGAGTGCATTCATTTTTTGACTATGTTTTTCATCTGTAAAATTGATATTGTGTTCTTTTGAAAATATATGTATTTCCTTGATGGTTAATAGATATATCTTGCAAAAAAGATCTATTGATTATTACACATTCTTTTTAACTTAAAATACATTGAATTAAAACAAAAGTAGAAAACTATTTTAGGGGACATAATATTTTGACTACATTGTAATTAACCTGAATCTGATTCATCCTGAGAACCTAGTCAAAATTTTAGACTTCTTTTTTTCCTGCCAAGAAATTATAGAGAGAAAGAGAAAAAGAAGAAATCAAAAGCTTCCATTATTCATTTCAGTGGCAAAAATTATTTTACCCCTAGTAAGACCACTGCTTTTGGCAATTCATTTAATAGGAGATGTGATACATACATAAGAAAACAAACCATGCATATTATAAGTCATATAATCTGTTTAAAATCTCACCTGGATTTATTACATTGACTTGTTTTTTTTTATTGTGAATTAATGTTTTACAAAAAATTTTCATTAATAGTTTACTTTTATAAGACTCCAAATTTAGACTGGCCCAGTTCCATGTAATTATTTCTAATCATCATCAGAATTTTAATGAATTCATTAAGTGATTTCCTATTATAGTTCCAGCACCACCTTTACATTTATGTCTAAGAAAAATTTGCTACTTTCATTTTCTAGGTATGTTTGACTGCATTTGGGGTCCATTCATTGCTGAATAATTGTACCTAATTTTATGCTTAAGCTACATTGTCATTGTGAGTCTGTTCTAGCTATTTGTGCACTGTGTTCATCTCTTTTACCTTCTTCTTTCCAGGAAATATTTGTTGCTATGTTAGAAATTTTGACATTTTATTTCCACTTCTAAATCTTCCAAGTATCTCCTATTTGTAATATAAGTGTTGGAGGAACTCAACACTTTTTTGATAACCAAAAGTAAGAAGTTTTGATGTGCTGAGAACTTTGAAACCGAGGGAAATAGAAAGGCCTCCAAATAAGTTCTCTCTGATCTTCTTCCACCTTCCCTTCTTCTCCCCATTCTCTCCTCTTTCGCATGTCATAAAAACTAGAATTTCTGGGGCTGGAGCCCTGGCTCAGAGGTTACAGTGCTTGCCTAACATGAGCAAGAACATGGGCTCAAACCCCAGCACAACATATACAACCTTTTGTTGGAGCAGTGAAGGCCAGGTGAAAAACCAAATAAAATTTGTTCTCTGTCTCTTGCACTCTGTCCCTCTGTCTTAAAAACAGAAAGAAAGAAATAAGAAAAGAAAGCCATAATCCTTCATTCCAGAAAGGTGCTGTCCCATAAGGGATGTTCAGGAACAAATGAATGTTAACCAACACACTACAGCAATCTGAACAGACACATCTTGCTGGGTTTCCCCCTCAGCTTATTTTCATTAAATTATATCCTTGTACAAGCACACTTCCATATTGTTGACCGTTCTTCATTCAACTTAAGTATAGAAATACATAATTTTCCCTGTGTCTTTGGTTCTTCATTTCTGCAGTCTCATGTTGTATAAAAATTTATTTAAGTAATTTTTTCATGACTTTCTCTTGTTAAAGGGGTGTCAGTCATGGACTTTGCCAAGGGGAGAAAAAGATATTAGATTTTGCTTTTATATAAGGATATTAAATGTTTTATTACTTGATTGTAAACTTTTTTTACTCCTGTATTTGATACTTCTTTAGAAAAGAGAGAGAAAGAGATGGATAGTGAGAAAGAGAGAGAAAGAGAATCAATCTTTATTCAATTTTTTCACTTGACCTTTGTCGCTATGACACTTTGCCCTGTACGTGGTGCTGGGGTTCAAACTTACATCCCTGTGCATGTGAGGCATGCACTGATATACTGAGCCACTGCTCCAGCCCCCTATATTTGATACTTTTAAATTACATTTCAAAAATCTTGTATTGCTAGTTGAAGTGGCACATGCCTGTAATCCCAGAGATTTGGGAGAATAAGACAGAAGGATTGCAAGTTCAAAGCCAGCCTCAGCAATTTAGGGAGGCCCTAAGCAACTTAATGAGATCCTGTCTCAAAATAAAATACAAAAAGGGCTAGGGATGTGACTCAGTGGGTAAGTGCCCCTGGGTTCAATCACTGGTACAAAAACAATATATTGTATTTATAGTAATGAGTTTCAGTATTTATGACTTCATTTTGTTATAGTTTTGTTATATTTACCTTTCACTTATTAGCTATCACTAAATTCTATGCCCTAACAATTGATAAATTACTAATAGAATATCACAATTGTGTATCCATGTGAACTCACCAGAGACCAGTCATCACTATGTGGATTTATTTACCTGGGCGAGGTGTCTAAAACCTTTGAGTTCTGATTTTTGAGATGCACAAAATAAAAACTTGGATAATCTATATCTATGCAAATATCTTATAGTAAAATACATATAATTGTTATCAAGATTTTCCTTAAATAAATGAAAACAATAAGCAATCTGAAATCAGGAGTTATGGTTTAAAAATGTATCTTTCTATATCACTAAGTTCATTTATATTCTCAGAGTGTCTATTTTGTAGCATTTATTGAATTAAATTCTGTTAGAAGTAGCCCACCAAACACAGCCCATATGCTGTAGATTTTTGAGCCCTTTACCTTGGAAGTGTTGAGTTAGCAAAGTGAATTGTCAGACAATTTACATATCTGATTGAATCATCTTTAACAGCTTTTGCAAATCTGAGGCAGATGAGATGTATTAGAAAAAACAAAGTGTTCTGAAATCATATCTGAGTTCGTGGAAAGAACTTTTTTCCCAATATATTCAATATGTTGGAAAAAGAATTTAACAACAACAACAGAAAAATCTAAGTCAATAATAATAATCTTTATATATAATTGAATGGATCAGCCATTCACTTCAAATTTTTGTTGTTATTTCTTTCAAGTGGTTCCAGAGTATTTCTCTACTTTCAGAAATTTTAATGACTGTAATTTTACCAGTAATTTTCATACAGAATCATCTGGGAGACTGGTTGAAATCCATATTGCTGGGCCCCATCCTCAGAGTTCCAGATTTAGTAAATTTGAGTTGGAGCTTGTTTTAATTAACTTTTTCATCACTGTCCAAGAGACTTGATGAGAACAATGTAGAGGAAGAAGTTTATTTTGATTTTCAGTTTCAGAGTTTCAGTCCATGATCAGAGGATTCCATAGCTTTGCACTCAAGGAGAGGTAGAACATCATGGTGAAAGGGCATGGTGGAGGAAAGCAGCTCTGGTTATGTCAAAGAGAGAGCTCCACTCATGAAGGACAAAATATAAGCACTGTAGGCAGAACCCTAGAGACCTGCTTCTTCCAACCACACTCTACCTGGGGTTTCCAGTCAAGCCATATTGGTGATTACATCACACCTTTAATCACACTATACCTCTCATAATCTAATCAGTTCACCTCTGAAAGTTCTTTCATCATCTTGCACATGAGCTTTTGGGGGACACCTCATGTCTAAACCATAACAGGGCTTAACGGTGCATATTCCTAACAAGGTCTTAGTAATTGCTAATGCTGCTAGTATCACACCTTTAATATCACAGTGCTATTACCAATATCATTTTGCTTTTATTTTTAACATTCTTTTCCTTTTTCAAAGAGAGAGAGAGAGAGGGAAAGAATCAATTTTATTTAGTTTTTCATGTGGCCCCTGCTGTTCCGAGACTTCATTGTGTACGTGCTGCTGGGAACAGAACTTGCATACTGTTGCATGGCAGGCAAGCACTGTAAGTGCTGAGCCACTGCTCCAACCCTATTTTTTACATTGTTGAGCATTCCAAATAAATATTTTTTATAATGATGCATATTTTTTAATATAACATCTGGGACTCTGTTAATCAAAACTTGACACTTTCTTTTTTCAAATTTTCACTATTTCTGACCTGATCTCTTTTTATAACTTTTTAAAGATGATGGGTCTATGTTTGCTGTACGATGAAACAAAAGCTGATTATGAATCAAAGTTTGTATTATGTACTTATTTTTTGAGACCCGCACAATAGTCATCTCTTTTCTTCAAGTGAAACATTCCAAGTGAAATTTCAGGAAATACCAAATTCTAAATATACTTTTGTGTACAATGGTGCTTTTGAGTGATTGTTAAGAAAAGTAGGGATTACTTGAAGACTGTCAGTGCAGTACCAGGAGAGTCAATTTGCTCACTGAAATTTGCTAACTAAAATAGCTGCTAAGTATTAATCAAACAGGAAGGGCATACTGCGTTGATATGCTGGACATATGGATGATCAATGCTTTGTGAAGGATGAAATGGGACGATGCAAAATTTCATTGCATTATTCAAAAAGCACCCAATCTAAAACTTATCAATGATTTTTTTCTGGAATTTTCCAGTTAATATTTTCAGATTATGATTGATGACAAGTAACTGAAACCATGCATAGCAAAGCCACTGGTAATGGGGGATTACCATAGATCAACTCAAAGCTAGCCAGACCACAGTCTCATCAAAACTAAAGCCTTTTTCTAGACTTAGACACCCTGTTCCTAATTACCTTACCACAACTCAAGAAACCACAGTGGCCAAGAAAAAAATACTGATGATGATGGTTAGCTGCCTTAGACTCTGGTCTTATTTTTTAACACACTCCAGATAGATGCTTTGTAGAGTGCTTGATTTTACCGACACTACACTCAGCAAGAAAGTCCCCTTAACGCCTCCATCTATCTGCTGCCTGCCATACAGCAGCTGCAATGTATTTACCATCAACTGAGAAAGAAATCTATATTTATCCGGATGTGGAAGATGCTGAATTTACCGACAATTGACAAATTAGTCTGGAATGAGAATGCATATAGAAATAGCCTACAGTATGCCATTATGTTGTGACATAAACATATGGACTCTTCCCTCATTTCAAGCCAGAAGCAAATGAACAATGTTTCTGTGACGTGAGTAATTTTTCATCTACATTAGTATGTCATTATTTATTTATTTATTTTTATCTCACTGAGTTCTTAACAGTTGTAAGGAAACTATAGATATAGTGGAAATCCTACTCTTATGAAATCCATATAAGCAAGAATAAGTTCTCCAAATCCTATGTGTCAAATTACTTATTTAATAGAAACAGATTTACCTTTTCTCCCCATTTCCAAATATTTAAGTGTATATACATATAGGGTTATGTAAATACACATAATCCAACAATAATAATGTACTATACATGTTATTATAGACTGATTAAGCTTTTAATAATGTAGCCATACAGATTTTCACTATCTGCTAGAAAATCAAGTCACTTTCAATGAAGCAATATAATGTAGTAATTAAGAATGTAAGATCTTATATTAAAAACAATTTTTCTTACTTCTGTATTTGATAAATTTGCTATATTCTTATAATCTCATTTCCTTTTCTTTGAATCAGATACCTATCACATGGCTGTACTTTACATATTACATTCATATTACATGAAAATCCCATAAGTTAATGCTAGGTACAATGTGAATACTTATTATTATTGAATCATGTAGTAGTGTAACAAATAGTAATTATTAAGTATTATTAGTCATAGAATAAATCTAGTAATCATGTGACCTTATTCAGCCCACTTAGGCAATCAGCCTGGCACCACTACCAATGTAACACCGAAAATTTTTAGTTTGTTTTTCTTAAAGATCAACACAGTGTAATTAACTCATAGTCATATGAACTAGAAACCTGTATTCTTGCTATTTTAGATTTTATAGAGCTTTGATCAACATATATGTAAATTTGAGCCAATTTCTACTGAAGTCAATTTGAAAGATCTATCCTATTCCCCTCTTCCATTTTCATGTACCACACTCTGATTATCCATCAGTACATCACAAATAAGTATAAATATGCAAGAGCTGCTAAAGATCATAGGGAATGGCCTAATGTGTGCTTATTAAAACCTGCTAAATAACAAAAACAACAAAAAAGTCAACATCAACACAAATCTTTTATGCAAGATAAAGATCACTTTCTTCTGCATAAATTATTTGGGGGTAATTATTATATCACAATTGCAGAAGTAAGCATTTTTAACACTATTGATAGTCAACATTAGGTTGAAAATTTTCTGTCAGGACTTTTGCTTAATCTCAGATATGTTTGAATGTAGACATGAGATATTCTTTAGACACATATTTCATTTAAACCTCAGTAGAAGGATTGTGACTGTATTTTAACTACTCTTGTGAGAGCTTTTTCGAAATGCCTATTCACTGTCAAATACTAAAATGTAAGAATGAAATGCTCTTTCAAGACCCAAGGAAAATCTCCGAAATTGCTGGGCTCTGTTCAGACAACTCTCAGAAAGTCATTTAAACTTTATTCATATTCTAAAATATCTACATTACTATTTAAAAATGTTTGGTGGTTTGAGTTTTTCTTGATTAAATACAAATAAAATTGAGCCAGATGTGGTGGCCCTCGCCTGTAACCCCAGTGACTCAGGAGGCTAGGAAAGAGGAGAGCAATTTCAAAGCCAGTCTCATCAATTTAGTGAGGCCCTAAGCAACTTAGCAAGATCCTGTTTCAAAATAAAACGTGTATAGAAAAAGCGCTGGAGATATGGCTTAGTGGTTAAGCATCCCTTCAATCCCTAGTATTAATAAGTAAATAAATAAATATAAATAAATTTCACTACTTCTTTTACCAAAGATGTGCATGGAGGCAAAAAAAAAGGAAGTTCAAAAAGACCCAATGAGCACACTTAGTATCCCAGTCTTAGCTTTTATTATCAGTGTCCAATAAAAGAAACTAGGGTGCTTTGACAATACCCTGTTTTAGAAATGGATGGGAAATACACAAGAAGAGACTGAAGCATCTTGTAATTTCAGAAAGGTGGAAAGATGAGAAGAAATAAACTCTCTGTCCTCACATAGCAGAAGAGCAGAAGTAATCCTGCTCCACAAGACCTTTTTATTATGGCATTAATCCATTCATGCTGTGGAGCCCTGATGACCTAAATACTCCCCAGCAGTCCCTACCTTCCAGTACCACCACACTAGGGATCAAGTGTCCAACACAGCAATGTGGGGGAACACATCACCACCATCACAAGCAATTTAATTCCATGGTTTTCCTCTCCAAAGCTTCTTTCACATCATAGCAAAAAAAAAAAAAATTAAGTATTTCCCAACTGAGGAACATGATAGAAAATAACTAATCAATATTGTTTGAAATGATCAATATTATCAGCAGTATGAAAGTCTGAGAGCCTGCCATAGCCAACAGGAGCCTAAAGGGACATGACTATTATTACTGCAATGTGATATTATGGATGGCATCTGAAACAAGGAAAAGACTTTAATGGCAAACAAAGGAAATCTGAAAAAATATGTAATTTAATAATGTATTCATTCAGTGATTATGGCAAATATGCCAGATTAATGTAATATGCTAAGTGAGTCTTATGAGTCTTATCTGTAACAGAACTCTGAACCATCTTCACATTAATTTTATAAATTTAAAATGTTCTAAAATAAAAGGTTATTTTAAGAAGACCCATATGAGTTATATTTGAGCAATTTAGTTTGAATTTCATGAATTTCAAATGCAAGCAATTTTCATCAAATTTCCTCTTTAAAACTTTTTGCTTGAGGGTTCCAACATAGCGACCTGAAGGGAGGCAACATTTCCTGAGGCTCTGGGTTTACTTGGGAAAATTCCAGTGCATCCTCAATTGTCCAAGGTACGACCAGCGGAATCTATATTTGAACTTCTAGTACTAGTTTGTTAAGCTTTTATAAGGAGCCGAGACTTGGGAGTTTCGCAAGAAGAAAAAAAAGGGGGGGAGGAGGAATTTCCCCCTCCCTCCAGGGACACAGAAGGCTGCCTGTGCTGACTTCTTGCCAGAAAGAATTCTGTCTGCCCCGCCAGGAGTGCTGTGGTTTGGCTGTTTGCTTGGTGTTAGCGGAGCAACCGTAGGAGCAAGGAGCAAGGAGAGATAGGGGGACTTTGTCTGTTCTGCCAGGAACAGTGGCCAGCTCCCTTATGTCCCGCGCTCACTGGTCACAATCCCAGATGGGCTGCAGGGGCGGGGCTGCAAGCAGCAGCAGCCAGGTCAGCAGATGGGAGCAGAGCCATAGATACCATCGCTGAAGTGGACCCGTTACTAACTAAAGCAGTCATCTGCCAAGCTCAAACACTGTGGGGGACGATACTTGTGCCAGGAGACAGCCCGCTGGAGGCCAAAGACTGACTGAGAGACATTCATATTGAAACCCAGAAGGACAGTGACAGTCTCCTATCAGAGGTCTCAGAGATGCCATCATTGTTTATAGATCCAAATTTTCATTAAGTATTTTTTATTTTTTATTTTTATTTTCTTGTACTTTTTATTTTTTAAATGTTTATTTTATTATTATTATCTTTATTATTTTTATTTTTTTGTTTTTTTAATTTTTAATTTTTAAATTTTTTTTATAATATAGATTTTTTTCTTTTTCCCTTTCTTGCTTTACAGTTAATACTGAAGTTGGTGTTGGTGGACGTAAACATTTATTTGTGTGTATGTATTGGTGATTGGCTACTACTTTCTCTAAGTCTTCTTAATCCCTACTGCTACCCCTATAACATCGGGTTCCAACCAGGAAAATGTTTCATGATAGCAAGATAGACTCAACCTCTGGAGAGTGAAGATAACCATTCCCCATACTAACGTCTTCCTCCCATACTCTGATAATCCCTAAATATAAGCATTTTTCTCTCACCCTCACCCAAAGTCCTTACCCTTCCCACATCCCATTCCTATGTTTTCCTTAGTCCTAATAGAATAACCTACTACCCCAATCTCTTGTTCCTCTTTACTCAAAGGCAAGAGTGATTTTTTACCTCCCCAATGCACCTCCTTGAATTCCGAGTCATCCCTTCTCCCCACTTTCTGAAAGATCCTGCTATCTGAAGAAATAGACATGCTTCAAAATGGGCACTGGCTTGCTATCATAATTCTCTGTGAGATCTCTCTCAATGTAACCCATCACAACGAAGCAAAGCCATAAGAAGCTCCAATTACTCCACCAAGAGTAACTATCTTGAAGTACAAGACATGCTCTTGGACTCAGAAAATGAGGAAAAGGGGAAATAACTCACTTCCTCAACCCTACAGTTCACCACCAAAGGATCCCATAGCTGGAGCCCTACATGAAAATCACAGGCATTGTGTCAGCATTATGATTAGTAATGCAATCAAAGAGTTGAGAGATGAAATAAGGAAAGAGTTCAGAGAGCAAATTCAAGAGATGAGAGAAAACTTCTACAGGGAAATAAGGCAACAGTTCCATGAGATGAAAGATCAGCGATACAAAGAAATAGACATTCTGAAAAGATATGTAACAGAGCTATCAGGATTGAAAAACATGGTTAATCAAATCAAATCCTCTCTGGAAGAAACCAACATGAGAGCTTACTCTACTGAAAACAGAACATCAGCTCTTGAAGAATGAGTATC
>PVKS010036138.1:0-19559 GCA_004027875.1 Aplodontia rufa | reverse complement strand
TCCTCAAAAATCTCAACTACAAAAACACCAACAGCCCAATTGATAAATGGGCCAAAGAGCTAAATAGAGACTTCTCACCAGAGGACATTGATCAAGCCAATGAATACATGAGAAAGTGCTCTAAATCTCTAGTAATCAGAGAAATGCAAATGAAAACCACATTAAGATATCACCTTACACCAGTCAGAATGGCAAAGATAAAGAAAATAAACAATAATAGATGCTGGAGGGGCTGTGGAGAGATAGGCACACTAACACACTGTTGGTGGAGCTGCAGACTGGTACAGCCCCTCTGGAAAGTAGTATGGAGAATCCTCAAAAAACTAGGGATGAGCCCACCATATGACCCTGCTATTCCACTCCTGGGTATCTTTCCAGGGGACTTAGAATCAGCACATTATAGTGACACAGCAATATTTATGTTCATAGCAGCACAATTTACTATTGCTAGGCTATGGAAACAACCCAAATGTCCCTCACTGGAAGAATGGATCCAAAAACTGTGGTACATTTATACCATGGAATATTACACAGCAATTAGAAATAATGATATTGCAGCCTTCGAAGGTAAATGGATGGCTATGGAAGAGATCATGAAGAGTAAAATCAGCTTAACCCAGAGATCTAAGGGTTGATTGTCTCCAGTCATCTGTGGAGGTGGGGACTAGACCCTGGACAATGAGAAAGTTGGTCTATTAGCATATGTTAAACCCAGATAAGATGTAATGCTTTACAACCTAATACTTTTTTTAGAGATATAGTGGGAAGGGGAAGGGTAGGATAAGGGAGGGTAATTGGGGGGGGGGGCACTCCTGGGGGTAATTGCAATATCCAGAATATATACACATTTTATATTATTTTGTTAAAATCTTGTAAGGTTGTTCAAAAATAAAAAATAAAAATAAATTTAAAAAAATGAGAGAGAGGCCACGCTTAGTAAATTTCTGCAATTTAGCACGAAACTGTCATTTTATTTGGGTACTTGAAAAGCTACAGAGCACTTTCACGTTGACATCAGTGTCAGTTAAGAACAAGCTAAAGACACTGCAAGTCCTTGTGCATTTGATAGGTGTAAATGACTTCCGTGAAGGTGCCCAGTGTGTTCTAAGCACCAACAGCTGCACCGCCAACTGCACACCCACCAGGAGCACGTGCAAGTCCACCGCGCCTTTGCCAGCACTGCTGGTGGCGCCCGCTGAAGTCACCACTGCCAGCAGCGCTGCCTCTGTGAGCAGTTGCTAGTATCCAAGAAGAATATGTGTTTTTCACACCAGTAAAAATTATTAAGATTTCTATGGCAATATTTTAATGTGTTTACTATAATTAGTAAAATTCATAAGCATAGGAAGAAAATGAATAAGATTCATCGTGATCTCATGCTACCAAGACCTAAAGGTGAACAAGTGAGAATGTTCTCTGAACGCCTGCCATGCCCAGGTGGACTAAACAACTCTATCCCCAAACCAAGAAGGACAGGAAACAAAGGAACTGACCTCCCAAACCAACTGTTGCAAATTCCTTTGCGGACTCTAGAAAAAG
The DNA here is from genome assembly GCA_004027875.1 of Aplodontia rufa. NCBI lineage: Eukaryota > Metazoa > Chordata > Mammalia > Rodentia > Aplodontiidae > Aplodontia > Aplodontia rufa. The sequence goes on along the minus strand of PVKS010036138.1, from coordinate 18,020 downwards.
CCCTAGTACTGTGCTTTCAGGATTAGTTGTTTGCAAAACGTGCAAAAGAAAAGCATCCTAACCCAACTAGGTTCAGGCTTCTGATTTCCACCTGATTTCTTCATCACCCTTCCTCTGAAGTTGAGCAGTCCTAGAATGATCAGAGAATTTTTATGATCCAGCTAAAAGGTCACTGAGTTGGGGACATATTTAATGTGGATTTAGTGAGATACATTCATGAACCTCCCAGTCATTTACATTTACATGTAAGCAAGTCATTGCTTGTCCTCTCGGGCATGCACCTAGCACCTCACGTACAACCTGTCCCACAAGGGGACCTGGCCGTCACTGACTGATGTATGTGCGTTAACATGTGTCATCAGTCCAAAGAAAACAAGAAAAGCCCTAACACGTTAGCTTATGTATGATGGCAGTCTGCACAGGTTGCCCCAGCTCTGACAACAATCCCCAAAACTTACATGGCATTGCAGGTAGAACACCCCTCATCCAAAACACTAGGGAATAGATGTGTTTCTGATTGGGTTTTGAGGGGTTTTTTGTTTTGTATTTTGGAATACTTGCATATGCATAATGAGATATCACGGGATGAGACTCAAGTTTAAATACAGAATTCATTCATGTTTTATATACTCCTGTATACATGGCCTGAAAGCCATTTTACATATTTCTTTTTTTCTTTCTCCCTTGTTTTTCCTTTTTTTTTTTTTTTTTGGTACCAGGGATTGAACTCAAGAGTGCTTAACCACTGACCCCCATCCCCAAACTTTTTTATTTTTTTGTTTTGAGACAGGTCTCCCTAAGTTGCTTAGGACCTTGCAAAGTTGCTGAGGCTGGCTTTGAACTTGTGATCCTCCTGCCTCGGTCTCCTGAGCCACTGGGATTACAGGTATGAACCACCATGCCTGGACATTTTACATGATATTTCTAAGATGTGTGCAGTTTGACTTATCTCATGGACTCAAATGTGGGATTTTCCACTTGTGCCATCACATCAGGTCTCAAAAAGTTCTGGATTTTAGAGTGTTTCAGGAATTGGATTTTTCAGATTATAGACTCAACCTACACTAATGGTGAGTTTTAAGGCTAAAAAAAAATTCTAAAATATTCAAAAAAAACTTTAATTCTATCTCAACCATGCTAACAGAAAAATTTCTCTCAAATTTTCTATGGAAAATAATAGTACAAAGTCATCTTAAGGTGATTCTAGAGTATGTAGTCAACATACGAATGATGGGTGTATGCGGCTGGATGGGAAGGGGGATTATGACAGGGGCAGCTTCTACAGTCCTTATGTTAAGTAAGAACTAGAAACTCTACCCCCAACATTCCAGAGTGGTCAATACAGGGATTTTAATCATGGGATTGATACAGGAAAACTTTGGAATTTCCTCTTTTCAAACACTAACTTTGACATCATAGAGAGCTGGTTTTAGAGGAGCTCTATCACAGAAACCCCATTCATACCTGTCTGCAAGTTAGACAGGTTGGGGGTGCCTAAAATGTTCCCCTTTCCACCTCCCACATGTGCCACTGTATGCATGTGATCCCCTGAAGCTGCTGCAACCATCTTGGTACCACAAGAGGAGAACTGAGAGTCACAGACAATTGTATCTCTTAGTCCCTGGATGAATCAGCTCTGAAATGTCAAGGCTTCTAGCTCTCTAAAATAATTGCCCTTTTATTAAAGGCACATCTATTGTTAAAAAGCAATGATAAACAATGAAGAAGTCATACAGCCTTCGGTAATTGTCTGGCATGCACGAGGGCACAGGTTTGAACCCCAGCACCACGTACACAATGAAGTGTCAGAGCAATGAAAACCAGATGAAAAACTAAGTAAAACTGATTCTCTCTTTCTCTCTGTCTCTCTCACTGTCCCTCTCTCTCTTAAAAAAAAGAAACATCAATGAAAGTAAGTATATAAAATATGATAGCTCATATGTTTTCATTAGTTAGAATCCCTTGTAAATAAGATTCTTACTTAGTAAATGTAATTACTTTGGGTACATAAATAATAGCTGCCACTAATAGGACCTTCACAGATGTTAAGAAAACTACTTCAGAAATCAATCTAGTGATAATTTAATTATGGAATCAACCCAGATGCCCTTCACTGGATGAATGGATCCAAAAGCTCTGGTGTGTGTGTGTGTATGTGTGTACACTATGGAGTTGTACTCAGCTATTAGACACAATGATATTAGGCACTTGAAGGTAATAGATGGCAATGGAAAAAAATTATGCTGAGCGAAATCACCCAAACTCAGACTCTCAAGGATCAAATGTTTTCCCTAATTTGTGGAGGCTGGAGCTAAACCCAGGAATGGGTGAAAGGTGGTCAAGCCCACGTACTAGATGCACCAAAGCTGAAGAAACAAAAATCTAGGGGAACCATAGATGTGGCGGGGAGAGGGGAGAGAGACAAGAAGGAGGAGAGAGGGAGGAATGATAGGGAGGGATCTAGGAAGGATCAACAATGTAGCTTACTCTTTATTCACCCAAGAAGCCAAATAATACTTCAGCAATCATTTATTATTTAAAAAGACATTTATGTCTGTTATGGGTGAAAATATAGAAGAGTCAAGAGCCTGGGGTGTGGGTGATGTGGGGTGATTCTGGATTAGGATTACGTATCATATTGTTGCTACATATGCATTTATGATTGTACAATACACTTCCTCAATAAATTTTTTAAAAAAGAAATCAACCTAGTCTATAAGAAAGAATGATCTCTAACAATACTGATAGTGACCTGACTTAATCTTTGAGGTCATCACAACCTTACCTACTTGGTTGGGTTGCTGCAGAGCTTGATCCTAAGACCCAGCCACCACAGTAACTAGCCAAACATACCCCTCCATGCTAGAGTAAATCTACAACTAAGAATGGAGGAGAGTATCAAATGGCTCTGTGCAGACAAAATTAACATCAATTTCACCTCTTCCCAGTTACCAGATGGTGCACTCATGTTTATTTAAAATTCAGATCAAGGCATTCAACACATTTTCTCATTTCCACTACCAAAAAACACGAGAGATGAAAGTTCTACATGAGGATGTAATCTCAATATTTGAGACAAAATAACTACATGGAAAACAGAGGAAGTATCCAAAATTAGATTCCATGTAAACAATTTCAAAGATGTGTTTATTTTTTCTTATTCATGATATGCACTAATAGCCAACACGTCACGTATTAGTGTTCTACTTACTAAACTTTCTAACACTGCATGTTTTGGCAAAGTAACTCATCGCTCATTAATTTGGTATGCCACTATATTATGCACTAGCAGAGAAGCCATCTGTTACATATTAGTGCAGATGCAGCTTAATCTGAATTTTAGGTAATCAAATAGTAGGTTTGGGGACATAATTTAAGTCCTACTTGTTCTAAGTATGAAATATATAATAGTTTAGTTTGAATGAAAATTAAATCGCATTTCTAGAATCATGAAAATGAGAAAAATATGTAACAACTATATGCTTTTTGAGTAGAAAAGAAAATCATTCAGGATTTGTTGAAAAGAGTTTAAGATGACCAACAGCACCAATATTTTCATTATTAATTATGTGTCATTCATAGTTACACTAATAGTGATAGTGATATGGTCCACTGTAGAATATTTTAGATACAGAAATACAATAATTATGATAATTACTATTATTATTATTATTATCACTGACCACAAAAGATAATTTCAAATATAATTTGTAAATGATTTGGTTTTAATCAATCACCTTCTGGAGTACCAGATAACTTCCCTTTGGGGAATAATATTATAATTTGGGGTTTTTTAAATTAATTCACGTAGTTCAACTATTATCCTAAAACAAATGATAGCAAGTGTGGTCGTGCTCACCTTCAAGCACCCTTACCAATGCATCCAACAATGCTCACTGATAAGTTTTTACATTAGAAACCCAAAGGAGGTAAGGCACTGCTGACTGTCATGTGACTTGTGATTCTTCCTGATCGTGACTGGAACACGTGACTGACTTTAGGGTGGTGAGCTCCCTCATTCCATCTTAGAGTGCTAGTACAAGAAATGCAAAGAACTGGACCTCCATTGTGTCCTAATGCGTATTTCGTAATTAGTTTAGTGATCTGAGTCTTGAAGAGTACAACTTTACTTTGCTTAACAAATTAACACTAAAATATAATGTCCTTTTTTATTTTTTATTTGCTTAAAGAAAGAGGGACGGTGAAACAGAGAGAGAGAGACAGAGAAAGGGGGGATTAATTTTATTTAGTTTTCCACCGGGTTTTCATTGCTCTGACACTTCATTATATATGTGGTGCTGGGGTTTGAACCTGCATCCTCAGGTATGCCAGGCAAGTGCCATAACTGCCAAGTCATAACTCCAGCCCCTAAAATGTATGTTTAATGAAATTGAATGTGAACATAATTCTTTCTTTAGTGTTTTTTTTTCCAAATGATTGCATAGTTGTTTGATGAAACCTGATTAAAAATTTCCTTAGAAGTTATATTTTGGGGGCTGGAGTGGTAGCTCAGCAGTTACGGCACTTGCCTGGCATGCGCGAGTACGTAGGTTCAAACCCCAGCACCCGTACACAAGAAAGTGTCCAAGGAATGAAAGTCACACAAAAAATGAAATAAACTTCTTTCTCTCCCTCTCTTTCTCTCTCTCTCTCACTGTCCCTCTCTCTTTAAAAAAAAAAAAAGAAGTTACATTTTATCCTGAGGAAATTTTTACACTTTAACTGAAGTAGTACACCAAGTTACAAAGGAAAACAATGTAATCTTCAATTTCCAAACATCACTTAAAAATTGGTTGTTTGGGGACTGGAGCAGTGGCTTAGCAGTCACAGTACTTGCCTGGCATGAGCAAGGATGCAGGTTAGAACCCCAGCACCCCACAAACACAATGAAGTGTCAGAGCAACGAAAGTCACATAAAATAAACTAAATAAAAACTGATTCTCTCTCTCTCCCTGTCCCTCTCTGTCTCTTAAAAAAAAAAAAATTGGCTGTTAGGAATTGAGGTTCAGAGGTCAATTCCAAAAGGTAACTGCCTCTCAACTTAGATAAATCAAACACATTTGAAGTGAAAATGGTATAAAAGCAATACAAACAGTGAAGGCGGCCACCGAAATCCTAACTGGGGACATGCAGCAGCCCACCTTGTCCCAGAACCCCTTCCCTCTGTCAAAACAGAGCAGACGGACTCACGGCAGCTGCCTTTCCTCCACCAGACTTCCCTGACCCAAAACTATGACTTTGGACTATGCTTGGCCGACCGCGGGACCTCCTGGAAGAACACAGTGAATAAGGACTCTTTCCTTCAGATGGCGGGCTACGAGCCTTGACCATCTCAGGACCCCGAAGCCTACACAGCCTGAACACAGCTTGCTGGAGGGACGAAAGCACGGGGAGCTCTGAGCGATGGAAAGAGGCACACACGCTGAGCACACCCACGGCAGAGAGCTGCGATCGGAACTGCTCCGAACGCTGGAACTTCTCCACTCGGGAGTTTCCGATCAGGCACACTCAACACGTGAAGTCTACGCAAACATTACAAAGTCAAAGAAGAAAACAAAAACTGAAATCTCAAACACTCCTGGCCCCAGAATTTTGGATAGGGGACACTCAGCTTGTACCATACACTGCTTTTCCCTAAAGAAGCCTGCAAATGAGCGAAGATAACAGAAACATTAACACAGCCCTGGCTTGGGACAAGCCGACGGCCGAGTGTCATGACAAGCGTCATAATGGCTTCCTTGGAGGTTTGGAATCTAATCATACCTAATGCATTCATTCCTTCAAAATTGTGTGGCTTGAAGGGGTTCAGGAAGGAAGAGATTCAGTAGGAGGAGGGAGCTGCGAGAGTGGGAAGGGAAAGCAGGTGTGTTGCTAGTGAGGGATGCAAAACTGAAGTGCAGAGCCAGTGCCCTACGTGCGCCCTCACAGCCCCCTCACAGTGATTCCCGCGAGAACCAGACGCTGATCCTGGTGCTGCCTACGCACGGTGGCACAGCTCCACCATCCGCCAAGTGCACTTCCCTCTACCTAAGGTCACAAACCGCAGTCGGATGTGCAGGGACTCTACCTGAGAAAGGTCTTGGAAATTGAGGGCTTCTCTGTGAACACACAACAGCGACACATGTGAATGTTTCCAGAGTTTAGCTGAAAATGCCACGTGTTTTCTATAAGTGCTTTGTTCATGACAACCAAGCAGCATGCCCCAGTGGAATGCTGGCCAAACGCTGACAACCAACAGCAAGAAGCATGAAGGGCAACCACTGTAAAAGGAGCTACAGCTTTGTCAGTCAAACGATCGCCTCTTCATTTGCTGTCAACTTGAACTTTCACGCACGATCCTTAAGAATGCATCTTTACGTAACTTTCCACTGCCGCATATGATGCCAATTTATCAGTTGGTACAAAACGAAAATGCAGTAATATCACCGCTAAAGCCTACAGCATTGCACCCAGTGCTCACTCCAGCACAGCTTGCCTCCCTTCCTTTCTGAATGACACAGAATGAAGTCATCCAGACACGCGTGTCTCGCGCTCTACAAGCTGTTCTGAGCAGCTGCCATTTGCCCAGCCTAGGGCCCTCTGCAGGTTCAAGTCCAAAGAATCTCCTTTACCAGGCAAACTGTCCCTCGTGGTTCCTTAAGGGGGCGGAGGCAGACAACTGAGAGCATTCTTAGTAATCACTTAACCCCTCTGCAAACTATTAATAGTTTAAAGTATTATTGGATGGATACAGCAGAAAGGAAATGACACATTCAAATAGTTATAAAATATTAGGAGCTGATAACACTAAAACACCAGGTAAACTTTTAATTTTATAAGACCAGGCCTCAATTTCATATCCACATATATCTTGTATTCTTGCACTACAACACTGTCCCTTGTTAAACAGCAAGTTGAAATTTGTAGCTTATTTATGACGTGCCTTTGGCACAGCCCAGTCACATTTGTGAAAGTGTCAAACACCTCCAACTGTTCACAACCTGCCTGAGGCTGGCAGTGATGGAGATACACTGAGTCAAGCTTTGTTCTTGACATAAAAGGATACGGTTGCTTTTATTTTCCGTTCTCTTGCTCCCTCTCAACACACACACACACACACACACACACACACACACACTCAAATATACTTATTTAAAAATCTGCATCACATTTCAGCATAAAAGCAAAGAACTATGTAAGAAAATCACAAAACATTATCTGTACTTCCAGTACCGTGAGATTTTTAAAACAATCATTCTTGTCCTTTAACTATAGCTTCTTTGATATATACTAACAAAATTTCCAAAACAAATATTATTTTTTGTTTTTAACATAAAAGTTACTCATATAAGCAAAATCATATAGAATTAATTGTCACTACAAAACCAACATTCATAAATATGAGAAGCCCACTTTGGCCAAAATTAAATACACTTAATACCAATGAGAAAATCATGCTATAATAATTACATAAAACATTTTAGTGCTTCTTAAACTTCAGGAGAACTGATTTGACCTCACATTTCTTTTGAGCCTATATTTCTTTTTTCATAAGTACAGCTGATTCTTAAGTAATATCTGTGTAAAAAGATATATTTTAAGGGCTGGGGATGTGGCTCAGTGATACAGCACTTGCCTAGCATGTGTGAGGCCCTGGGTTTGTTATCCAAAACTAAAAAGAATTTTTTAAATTAATTTTTAAAAATGCATTTTAGAGACTAAGGGAACAATACACAAAGGGAATCCTCCTGTAGAAGCTGTGCGTAGAATTGAAAAGTATAATGTGCTTGAAATCCCAAGAATCCAAAATTTAAAATAGTGCCTTTCTACGGTTTAGATCCAAAAAATATCCTTATTTTACTACTGAAAGCTCCATGAGGGTGAATGCTGTGTTGGAGTTTCCAACTGAATGAAAAGTCAAACAACAGTTACCTTTTCCCAACTCTGCCTATATAAAATTTAAGACTTTATATAAAATGCAATAATGTGAATATGCATGTGAAATATGTACAAAAATATTTTTCTGATCATTACTAATAATGGTTATGATCTGAATAAGGGTAATATTCCTTAAAAGTTCATGTGTTGTTAAAGGCTTGGTCCCCAAGGTGGTGGCACTGGGAGTTACTATGGTCCTTCAAGAGACGAGGTCCTTGGTGTACTCTGCCACAGTGCCACCGGTGGCCTCGACAGGGGACCAAAGCTAGGGGGGGCTATCTGATCTTGGGTTAGAACCTCGAGCACTGTGAGTTAAATAAAACCTTTCTCTTTATAAGTCAATTACCTCAGATACTTCACTGTAATAATTCCAAGCTAACTAATATAACAATCATTTCATAAAATAAATAACAACATTGACTTCTGTATTTTTCTATCTTGATAGACTCTCATGAATTATTTGCCAAAATTTTTTCCAAAGTCCGGCATCAATCTTTTTTACATAATTACCCTCTTTCTAACTTAACTTTCTCGTTTTTAACAATAAAACTGAGAATTAAAATACGAATATGAGTCTATTTCACACTTTGCTTTCTGGGATGTATTAAATGCTTGTTCTTTAGCTATTAGGACCCGGAAAACAGTAGGTTTGAAATTAAGTCACACTCAGCCTGAAGGGATCTTACCTTCCATTTTGTTGTTTTTCTTCTTCAGCCATTTTTCTACAGTCTCCGCACTGACACTTTCAGACACAAACTCCTCTAATACCTGGGGGTGAAGAGAAAGATACGCCTTCACTTTTTCATCTGTCAAACCTGTAAAAGAATTGAAAAGAATACAATTTACCTCTACAACATCTTCATACATAGGAAATACACAGTGAATGACATCATGCTGGATCATGCTAGGATCCAGTCACCTCCAATCTCCTGGAGTCAGGCTGGAGAGCACTGGCACAGGGAGATTTTGCTTAGTGGATAGAGAGTTTGTTTGGCAGAAACATAGGAGTCTAGTGCTTTTGGAAGTACAGGGGTGTTGGCTGACTGTGCAGCATTGTGAATAAAATTAATATCTCTGAATTGCATACTTGAAAAGGTTAGAACAGCATCTCTGCCACATAAAGAACAGTGAAAGGAGTTAGAACTTCAGTGGTTTAAGGATAGATACTATATAATGCTACACAGCATTTCCAACAGCAAGTTTCAGTGCTCTCTTGGAACCAATGCTGTGCTCTAACAGGGTGCGTGAAACCTTACAATGTATTTGTTTTTCAGTGACTAGTACACAGATCCAATGTGCAAAGCCAGTGAAACTCTAGCAACTGAAGTAAACAGGAGAAAGTAGCCCTGGACCACTATAGGTCCTAAGAAATGCTAAATGAATAACTCTTATCTCTTAGTGCCTTTCAAAACAAATTCCTTCTTTTTCTCAGGGGCACTAAACCCAATGTTACCACCATTGTTCAGTTCAGAATAATTCTGACATTAGTTAGTGGACATTCTATATATACAGTCAATTTCACTGAAAACATTCCACAGTCACAGATAACAGTTGGATATAAATAAGATTTTTCAAACAAAATAATTATACATGTTTTCATATTGAACATATAAAACCATATGTTTTCAAACTAATTCCGAACACAAATAGGAAATGAATGATTATTCTTAGTGAGGAGAATTATATTTTACTATTGCACCTTCTCTGGGAATTGTTTCAATAAATTGTTGCCCTTGGGGAAGTTTAGGCAAAAGAGGCAATGGAAAATTGTACTGCATAGAACTAGCACTTTCTTTCATTGAGTCTATCCCTATTCTGAGTATTTTCCCAGAGGAACTAGAAACAGCACATTACGTTGACACAGCAGAATCGATGCTCATAGCAGCTCAATTTACAATAGCTGAATTATGGAATCAACCCAGATGCCCCTCACTGGATGAATGGAACCAAAAGCTGTAATATATATATGTACACTGTGGCATTCTACTCAGCTGTTTGAAACAATGATATCAGTCCTCTGAAGGTCATAGAAGAAATCATGCTCAGTGAAATTGGCCAAACTCAAATTCTCAAGGGTCAAAGGTTTTCCCTCACTTTTGTACACTAGAGCAAAACCCAGGCTTGGGTGAAAGGTAGTCAAGCCCATGTACTAGACCCACTAAAGGCGTAGCAACACTTAATCTGGTGGAACCATAGACATGTTGCGTGGGGGAAGGAGTGAGGTGGGGAGTGGGTGGGAGCAAGGACTGGGAGGGATCTAGGGAGACAATCCATAACCCCTCACCAGGGAAGCCAAATACCTACCCGATCATTTAATTCTGGAAAATTCACACTCATATATATAGATAGATCAATACAGATCTATACAGAGAGAGACATTCATATCTCTTTAGGGGGGAAATTATAGAAGGATCAAGAGACTGGAGTGTGGAAGATGTGGGGGTGACTCTGGTCTAGGATCAAAAGCATATTGCTACTTTATATGCATTTATGATTGTACAACAACTCCTCAATAAAAAATATTAATAAAATTTTTTAAAAAAAGAAAAAACGATATAATTATACACTTCAAGACAGAAAAGAAGGAAAGGATGCATAATTTTGTGACTCTAGAGAGTAGGCTGTATGTTTTCCCCAACAGATAAGGCATAGAATTCATATGTGTTAATTAATTCTTCTGGGAACTAAAGTCACAACTGTTAGGATTCTATAACAGAATGGTATAACTGAGAAGGCAAAAGGATTTTTTTGAGAGCAATCAGTAGCCAGTTAACATACACAGACACAGCGTGTGCACACACACACATTCTATTAAGCAAAAGAAAAACATGACCCATCTATGTTCCACCCAGGGCAAAAGAGTGCTAATGGTGTAAAATCCAATTTAAGAAATTCTACAAGATGCTAAGGACAAAAGATTCGGTAAATAAGAATGTGCTTGCCCGACAAGCAAGTTGTGGTGCCTGTATACAAAAGGCACAGGGGGCTGAAGCAAGCTGGTAGCCTAGCGGACCTTCAAGAAAGCAACGTCAATTTCACACTGTCTTCAACTGCGTCCGACACAGCTGAACATATTCCACACTAAGCTCCTTAAAACTCCCCTCTGCCATGCACGACACATTACCGTAGTTCTTATCCCCGCACTCTAACTGACCCTGACTTCTGCCTTCTCTTCAATTATCCATGGGGATGACACCAATGTGCGCACCAGGGATCTAAATCCTTCCATTCTACCACTTCAGGATAGAACAGCTTGGTAAAAACTAAATGAATCATCTTCCCACTTCTTCCCACAGAGATTTTAACTCTCAATTATCCTTTTTCTGCTCCTTTGCTCTCCAGTTTCCCAGGAATCTGGGCTGGAAGTATTATCTAACAGTCACAAATGTCCTTGCCAACTCACTTCATTCCAATGCATTATCGCACAAGGTCTACTTGTCAAGTTACATGTCAGATGAAAGACTGGCACCAAAATATACAAAGAACTTTACAAACTCAAAACAAGAAAACCAATAGAAGAGCTGAAAGTCTGAACAGACACTCACTGAAGAAACTATGCACCTCGCTAAAAATGTACAAAGATATATATATATATTACTACTACTACTACTTGAAGTTAAAATGAACATGAGAGTCTACGGGGCTGGAGCGGTGGCTCAGCAGTTACAGCGCTTGCCCGGCATGCGTGAGTACAGAGGTTCAAACCCCAGCACCACGTACACAACTAAGTGTCAGAGCAACGAAAGCCACGTGAAAAACTCAATAAAAATTGATTCTGTCTCTCTCTCTCACTCACTGTCCTTCTCTCTCTCTTTTTTTTTTCCTTTATTCAGAGCTGAGGACCGAACTCGGGGCCTTGCGCATGCTAGACGAGCGCTCTGCCACTGAGCTAAATCCCCAACCCCTGTCCTTCTCTCTTTAAAAACAAATGAGAGTCTACTACAGACTCCTTATAATGTCTGAAGTCTAGAAAACCTGACAGTACTAATTGTTGGTATGGACATAGAGCAACAGTCCTCATCCATGGTTGCTAAGAAGACAAAGTGGTACAATTACTTTAGAAGACAACTTAGAAGTTTCTCACAAAGTTAAATATTGTCGTTCTACACTACCTAACAATCAAGCAACAATGCTGATCACACTAGGCACTGACTCACCTGGAAACCTGTGTGAGAATGCTAGGGACAGCTTTTCTGTCATCAGCTCCATGTGGCCGCATCCAAGCTGTCCCCTAATGAGGAGCTACACAGACACACTGTGTAACACCTACACAACCATTGTGACAAGTCATGAAATGGAAGGATGGGTCTAAATGCATCTGTCAAGAGGGAAGAAACCAGGCTTAACAGTCTACACAACACTCTCGCAGAGGCGCAACTAGAGAGAGAGCAAAGCGGTCGAAGGAAGGGCGAGTGATGAAACTCAGGGAGCCTTCAGGGTGACAAGAACTTTCTGAATGATACTGTAACAGTGAACATGAGACACTTAGCCATCGTGAAAACCCACAAAACCTCACAGCACAGAGAACGACTAGGGTTTGCAAATTTTTAAAATCACTTCCAAGGTCAGAGATGGAGCACAAAATCTTACAAAAAAAAAAAAAAACCCTAAAAGCATTATAAATGTAGAAGCAATCACTGAACAGGAGACAGGGGAGGTGTTGACCTATCCAACTTTGGAAATGAGTGCAGTACAGACCTAATGTAAAAGAACCTATACAGAAGATGTGTGCTCTAGGTGACAAAGCTATTAACCCACAGGGATGTTTGACAATTCTGACACTATACACACTGGAATTGGAGGGAAAGGTGAGACTGATCCACATTATAGGACATTTGGAAATATCAACAGAAACTCATGCATGACTTCACAGGTAAGATCATCAGAAGATATGTATACACTCACATTACACACATATACACACACACACACACACACACACACACACACACACACACACGCTGCCTTGCTGTATTAGCAGAGAGGGTCCAGAAGTGACAATACCCCAGTATCAAGGAGCACATGAAACCCACAGTTCTTGGTTTCTAATTTAGGCAGAGTCTCTCTTATTCTAAATGAGTGGAACCAGCACTGTTCTGGATTACAAATTTGTTCAGACTTAGAACGAGATATATTGGGGATAAAGCCCAATTTTTGAACGTGGAATTCATTTATGTTTCATTTACATAAGTTTTATACACAGTATTTTAGTATGCCTGAATTTTAACTGCTTCCTGTTACAGGAGGTCAAGTGTGGGATTTTCAATTTGTAATGTCAGGTCAGAGCTCAAAAAGCCTCAGATTATGGCTGATTTTAGGACAGAGAAAGAAAACATGGAAGATAAACGTGGAGCAGCCAATGATTAAAAAACCTGCTACCATAACAATTTATTATTCTAATAAAGGAGATCTATAAATCCTGAAGCACTTACGGTCATTAAGTGTTATATCTCAATGCCCACAAAAGTGATTTTAGAATAACTATCAAATGAGAGGCTAAAGGCTTGTTATGTTTATTATTCTGGGGATAAATATAAATTACTAATTATAGGTACTAAAAGTATTGATGAAAAAGAAAGGGCAGCAGGTCCTGCCTCTGCTCTGGGGACTATGGAGGAGAACCCCTCTTCCTTGCTGGATGGAGGACGTGCCCCGAGTCCAGCACCACCGACCTCTCCCATGCAACTGCTGGACCCTGGTCCCCAAGCTTCCACCTCACAGGCCCTTACAAGACCCCACCTAGGCCTTCTTGACCTTCAGAGAGCTTGTGCCTCTCAAAGTCGCTATCATATTCTCAAGCCCTCTGCCCCTCGCCCTGTCACAGAAAAGGGAAAAAGTTAAATTTCAGCTGGATTAGGACAAACATTATTTTTTAATTCTAAGGAATATGTGACTAATAATTCTCTGACTTATCATACTAATAGTCTCAATTTTATAATCACCTCCTTTCAGTCCAGGTATGAGCTGTAAGTAAAATCACTTTCTGCTTTTTAAATTCTTAGTTCAATTGTCAAGTAAATTTTCAAAAAAATTCACACTATAAAATGTTGTACTATAATAGCTCAATTGTCAACCACAGCTCAAACTACAAGTGGGTGAAAGGCAGGCCCTACGAGGAGTGGGTAAAGGAATATAAAGGTTTAGTTTGACACAAGGTTCTTGGAGGGCATTAATATCACTTAATCGGGAAGTTATTAAGAAAAACACACTGAAATTTTTTTATTTGTTTTTGTTGGCTTTTTCCACCTATGAACCCAGGGAGCAAACTGAGAGTTAACAGTTGAGGAAACCGGATACCAGTGCAACTTCAAACAGGTGTTTAGGAAGCATCTTCTAAGCTAGCAGAGGCTCCCTCTGCGGAGGGCACACACCTGAGCTCGGCTGAGCCACGCCACGGAGCACCACGCATCACAGCTTCAAGTACAGGGCACGCAAATGAAGCAGAGTCCCAGGTGACTGAACCAGTTTCCTACTGCCACAGAAGCGATAATCAGGACAGCAACAGTGACGCAAGCCCTGCTCCCCTGTCGGAGACGATTACACTTCGTGACATTGCTACTAGTCGGTGTCACCGTCACCCCGGAACTGTACTTATACTTTTTACCTTGAATATAAATGGTAAAGCCTGACTGCTCTTAGGCTTTGGTAAGTTAGACACAAAGAAATCTTGGTAGCAGGAAACCCCTGAAGTCACAGGCTAGTGGTGAAAATAAACCTAATTTAGGACAAATGGGAGTAGTCCACAAAAATGCCCCTGCCTCGTCCCAGGCCTCCTTCACCTTCTCCCTCCACCAGCTCATGGTCTCTGCTGCCCCGCCAGTCCTCTGCACACTACCCAGGAGACATTCAGCCAGTTTAAGAGCCACTCACCCAGAGACCCCATGCTGAAAGCCCTGGTGCGCAAAGTCTGCACTGCTCTCACGTGTCAAGTCTGTCGCTGCCAGCTGACATCCCCTATCTATTCAGTAGGCGCTAAGCGAACCCCAGCCTCTCCCTCCAGGCTATAAACTCCATGAGGGCAAGAACCTACCCATCTCACCCTCATACAGCGCAGCCCTGGGTGGTGTGCAGAAAGGATTTAACCCGCAGCCTGAGTGTCCTCTGCACAGGAAGGCTCTTGCACAGCTGGCCCTCGCCACCATCTGGGAACCGGGCTCTGGAGGAGGACGGGGCCAGCATGGCCTGTCTACACCTGCTTTCCTTCTCAAAGTCTGATGCTGGGGAAGCTGCATGACCAGCCCCCGCACAAAAGCCTCAGTAGCCAGTCTCCAGCGTGCGTCCCTGGCAGATAACTTGACACAAGTGAGGAATCCAGTGTGTCGGAGGTGACTCCACTATGAAGGGAGCGAAAGCCTGGAGAGCCATCCCCTGGACGTCACCCCATGTGCCTCTTCCCTCAGCTCATGGTGCTTCCTGCCCTTTTACTGGAATAAATCTTAGTCACACTACAGCTATATGCTGAGCCCTGTGAGTCCCAGACAGTCACCAAACTTAGAGGTAATTCTAGGGGGCCCCAACACAGCAACTATCATCATTAAGTGACTTAATTTCAGAGGCGGAGAAGGGGGTGGCAGGGGAATATGTGTTTGCTGGGAACTGTCCACTTCTACAGGATCATAGCTGTGTTCATCAGCAATCCCAGGTCCTAACACAGATTCCCTGAAGCTGAGGGTGACACTACACCGTTCTGCAAATGTGTTCTTATTCACTGTACGTCACCCTTCATGAGGACGTTTATGATTGACTGGTGCCAAGGCACACGCCTGTGACACCAGCAAGTTGGGAGGCTCAATCCCCAGTAATACACACACTCCTAGAGAGAGAGGTGACGACCATAAGGATCTATGTAGAAATCCTTCCTAAACACATATCAGACAAGGAGATTAATAAGCTCTAAATTCCATTTCTTTTAGTCTGTATTTAAAAAGGCAAAAAATTTTATATGCAATAAATATAGATTATCGCATGACAGGTATAAACGGTTGTATTATTAAAATAACTCTAAAGTTATAACAGAAACAAAGGAATAAGATGCTTCTTTAGATTTTGTTAAAACTCCCTAAACAGTGACACCATCCTTTTTAACCAAAGAGGAAAGACAGGGAGCAAACTTAATATAAATGCCTTATATAATTACGCCTGCTTTCCAGGTATACACAAATCACCTAATAATACCCTTCTACGCAGGTACATTCCCACTGTATGGAGGTTTACCTGGAATCTAAAACACAGACGTTTACTAAGCCTTGGTTTAATGGACGCAGACCTAAATAATCAACAACCTCACATGAACTAACAGCCGGAGGGGCACCTTAGCCAGAGAAGACACTGCTCCCACATTCCTAATTCACATTTATCAGAAGGTCCCATGCACTCGGCTCCATTTCTGAACCAAAGTGAAATAACTATGTGCTTTCCCTGACTGAGGATATCAATGAAAAGTGTTTAACTGAGAAATCCAGCTTCAAACCTCAGCTGCCCAAAGTTACACAAGATGAAGATGAAAGTAAGGATTTTCAAGTACAATATTCAGAGTAAATAAGCTTAGACCACCAAAATTTACCCTCCTGTGACTCCCAACCACACCTCCATGTGAAGTCCACAACAGGGACAGACACTCGGGTGCAGGCCCTGCCATATGTAAAGGATTTGGAACTCCCACATCTTCATCTCAAACGCACTTCCAAATCTACAGTGACCGGTGGCAACTCGGGGCTCAGAGTCACCACATGCACCCTCAAACTCAGGCCACTGTCCTTCACAAAGCCAAGTCACTCTCCAGCCTTTATGGTCCTCATGCAAAATATCAGCCCAGAGACAGCAATTACTCCACAGAGTCACGACACCTGCAAAGCAGAACTTAGTGATTAATGAGTAATTATTTAAGTAATGTCCCTCTTCACCCAAAGGTGAGCGCATTTACATCAAAAAATAGGAGATTTAAGATTTTGAGAGAAAGGTCTCTCTGTTAGAAAAGACCATGTCACTGTTTAAATACCATGTGACTTTTCAAACCCATTATTTCCTATATGTAGGAACACTTCATTTGATTATGTTTCAGAATAGTTAATGCTTCAGATACACTCATGCGTGCTAAACTCAGTATTCGTCAAATTCAGAAATTGTCTAGGTAAAGCCCATGTTAACCTGAATGGACACCTCAACACCCACCTCAAAGAAACCAAACTGTGGGCTGGAGAGGTGGCTCTGCAGTTAGAGCACTTGCCTGGCAAGTACAAGGACCCGGGTTCAAACCCCGGCACCACATACACAACTTAGTGTTGGAGAAACAACGGCCAGATGAAGGAATAAGTAAAATAGTAAAATTGATTCTCTCTTTCTCTGCCTCTGTCCAAAAGAAAGAAAGAAACCAAGAAAGAAAAAAAGAAAACAAACCAAAGCAGAAGCCAGGCAAGGTTGCGCATGCCTGCAATCTGAGCTACTCCATGGCTGGGGTAGGAAACCAGGCAGAGGACGTCAAGATCAAGGCAGCCTCAGCAACTCACAGACCCTTTCCCAGAATAAAAGTAAAGACAGACTGTGCGGCTCAGGGTAGAAAGCCCCTGGGTTCAGTTCCCAGCGCCACAGAAAGAGCTGGGGTGGGAAAACCAAAGCAAATCTGCGTCAGAACTTCAGACAAGACCACCCAGGGCCAGGCGTCCGGGGCTGGATGCAGCCGACTAGCTATCAGAAGCAAGGAAGCCAGAGTCAACAGGCAAGCATAAAACAGCGTCCTCCAGACTGCCAGGGACAGAGGAAGAAGAATCCACCAGCAGCCCGAGGGCTATGCTCGCACAAGCAGTCAACAACTAGAAGGAAGAAAACAAGGGATAAAAGGGAAAGGGACCTAAGAAAGTCTACGACTTCAGCCTCAAGGACAAAGTTCCCTGTATTACATGGTGACCACACGGTTCTGGAATTGTCTGCTACTGACCAAATGATTAGGATCAAATTTGGCAACAAAAAGAGAAACTGATTTCTCAAATGTTGGACATTAGCCATGGAAACCAAATAAGCCTGGTGCTGACATGTAAACACACTGTGCACCTCAGTCACCCACAGCACACACGTGATGCCTGGTGCTAACATGTAAACACACTGTG
>PVKS010036137.1:0-19565 GCA_004027875.1 Aplodontia rufa | reverse complement strand
AAAAAAAAAAAAAAAAAAAAGAAGAAGCTAGCATAGGATAAATCATTTTGGGCTGCTCTATAAAGTGAACTTTGCTAATAGAATCTAGGGCAATGAATGTCTACAGACCTGTAATTCATTCTGCATAACATTTACACATTCTACTTCACTGAAATGTTGTTAAATGACTTTAGTCAGCAAAGCTCAGCCTAAAGAGGAGATGGAGAACCAACGGATTGATTCAAAAAGGCCTCCAGAGCGCATTTTCAAAAGCTGTCTGCATCGCCTGCTGTTATTTTTCTTTTTTCTATTAAGGAGAGAAGTTACCACTGAAACTGTGACATCTTGTTTTCTCACCACAACAAAGGATAAAAACTCAGCTCCTTTACTGTCAGGCTCTACATGACTTGGCCATCCCCCATCTCTGATACCCTAGTGCCTTTCATACTTTTCCAAACCACCCTTCTTCATGCAACTCAAGTAAGCCAAGTTCATTTCCACCCCAGAGCTTTTCTCCAGACATTCCACTATTTAAAGTGCCATTCCCTTAGATTCTCAGATGACTGGCTCTGACATAATGTTATGCCTTGGGTTGATAAGTTCAAGGTTCCCCACCTGCAGAATTTGCCAGTCTCAAATTATCATGTGCTTTAAATTACTTGGCCTTTCTGCTCAGTTCCCATACTAAAATAAAAGCACCGTTTAGAGCAAGGGCCAAGTCTTATCACTCACTGAGCGCATTGACCTTGGAAGCTATACGTGTTAAATACAAAGCCTGGATCCCTGAATCACTGCTTGGAGGAGAGCTGCCACGTGACTGTCAAATAATTTGGATCTGCAATGAGATTTGGGATTTACCTGACATATCAAGCATTTCCTCACCTCATTCAACATCTTTTTTTGACCATTTTCTACCATGTTGTTAGCACTTGTCTACTTATGAATCTTTAATATTCTGGATAGAAATCCTTTCTTTATTATACGAGTTGCAAATACTTTCTCTGGGGCTGTCACTCATCTTTTAGCTTTCTTCAGGCTGTCTTTTGTTGTACAATCATCCAAAATTTTTATCTAGTCAAATCTGTCAGTCTTTAATACATATTATGGGCTTTGTTATATGCTTAGAAAGAATTCTTCTATATCAAGATTATACAAAATACTCCCCAATATTTCCTTCTGGTTCTTTCCATGTTTTTCTAAGTGGATGGTTAACTGTCACAATATTTATGTTGCCTGTGTTGTCACTGCTGATTTAAAATTGTACCTTTTGCTGAATTTGTATGTTCTCTCTATTGGGGTTCACTGATACAGCTCCACATGCCCCAGTATCAATTTTTTTCAATCACTAGCACGTTATAGTTTGTGTTAGTACTTGGTAATGTAAATGTTCCTATATTATGTTTTCTTCTCAGACTTTTTGGCTCTTCTTTCACATTTATTCTTTCAGATTAATGCCAGATTATAATTATCTGTTTTCACCAAAATATCCCACTGAGTTCTGTATATTGGGTTATAGTTATGTACTAATTTGAAAATAATTATTATCTTTATAATATTGAGCTTACCCATGCAGAAACATGATATTTTATCACTTATTTAAATCTTCTCTTGCATACATAGTAATGATTTCTAATTTTCTTTACATTGACTGTCGGGGTTTGTTTTGTGTTGTTATGGCAATACCAGAGGCTGAGTAATTTATCAAGAAATGTTTATTTAGCTCACCAGAGGCCCAAAAGCTATAGACCTAACTCAGAATGAACTGAAAACTCTAAAACAGTGAAGCAAAATAATTCTTTATTCGTTATAAACTGACTATCCCAGGTATTTGTTACAGTAATTACAAAGCTGACAGTTACCTAAGTAGCTACTATTAATGGTTAAGGTGTTCTGTTTATTTCCTTGTATCCATGCTTTAATTAAAAATTCTTGCCTGGCATACTGTCTCAGTTTTATAATCCCAGCTACTTGGGAGGCTGAAGCAGAAGGATCACAAGTTCAAGGCCAAGCTGAGCAACTTAATGAGTCCCTGTCTCAAATAAAAAAGGGTTGGGTATGTAGTCCAGTGGTAGAGTACTTATCTATCACATGTGAGACACTGAGTTCAATCCTCCCTAAAAAAACATTTCTTAATAGTCAATCTTCTTAGACAATTCAGCCAAATTTATCATTTTCAAGTAATTATAATTTTATCTGTTTTCCTCTAATGTTTGTACCACTGATTTCTCTATCTTATTTTATTGCATTGGCTAGGACTTTGCTGCCATTTTGAACCACCCTGGGGACAGTGGGCATCCTAATGTTGTTCTTGTCTTTACTAGAGAGGTTTCTATTATTATATCATTAAATGAAATGTTTGATCTTCACTTTTTAGGTCCTCACCCTTTAAAACTTTCAGAATTTACCAAGTTTTAATTATGAAAATATGTTTAATTTTGTAAAATGTACTTCAGTACTTGTAGTCATATGGTTTTTCTTCTTTAACGTATTAGTAAAATGAAAGCACTAACAGATTTCCTAGTGTTGAACCATATTTGCTTTCCTGAAACAAAACCTTATTTGTCATGGTATGTTGTACTTTTATGGACTTAATTTGCTAATGTTTTATGTAGAATTTATTTTTTGCAGCTACATTTATGATTGTATATAGTTGTTTGGGCCAATTCCCTTTAATGTTAGGAAAACATGACATGGAAAATTATTGATCCTCATGAATTAAGTGATTTATTGAAAATATACACAGCAGAAAGAGACAGATTTTGTGGGCACACCTGAATTTGCTCACTTTTGAGGTGTTACCCTGTCCTGTTGATCTTCAGGAACTGGAAAGGAAAACTGAAACATATGAGAGATTTAAGATTTGGTGAATTTAATTTTGAAGGTTAAAGAGGTATTCGATCATTTTAGTAAAAGATAATAGAAGCTAAAGTAACAAAGAAATAAGACTTCACCCCAGTACCTGGGTTAGCATGGGCAGAAAGTTAAATAAAAGAGAAAGACATTGTAGGTATTTCTTCATTTGGAATTTTACAAGCAAAGAGAATTTCATATTGAAATTTAATATCTCAGTGGGATCTTAATAATGGAAGAAATTCATGTTCCAATTTGAAAGATTATATGTATGTGTGTGTATATATATATAAAATATATAATATATATATTATCAGGACAGGATTCATTCTGTATCTCTTGATATTCCATGATAGTGCTAGGGATGGTGAGTCTATAACTTCCAGCACAACAGAGTTTGCTATTCTCAAGATGTAAACTGGAGAGAGGGATGGAAAAACTCCATTTCTGAGTCTAAGCCAGATTCTACAATTCAATTTCTGCCAGAGACCCTGTCTTGTGCAGAGCATGAATACAAATATTAATCAAGTTTTGCTGTGATTCTCATTCTTCTGTTTCTGAATAGCCCCTGTGCTCTCAACTGTACAAGAAGAGGTCAGAGTCTAGCCATCATTTCATTTTCCAGCTGTCAAAAGGAACCAAACATCTAGCCACAACAGGACAGGGCTGGACCCCTGTCTTCCTCCACAGCCCGCTCTCTGTACTTCTGCTTTCTTTGCCTACCAGTTTCATGCACACTTCTCTTCCTCTATGTTGAGTGTCTTGTGCAAAATCTTTGGTTACCTGAAGAGGTTCCTTAAGGAGTTATTTTCTAAAGGTGATATGGGTAGCACACTTGCCACGTCTATGTCTTTAATATTTCTTTCTTTTGCCTTCACATAAGAATGAATATTTGAATAGCCATAGAATTATAGGATCTCTATCTTCTCCCCTTCTGAACTCATATTCCTCTTTCATATTCTAGCATTTAATGTTGTAGATAAGAAGATCAATGCCAGCATAACCCTCTCTCCATTGTAGAGAGGTTTATTTTTCCTGTTAAAGGATTTCTTCTTCTTTAGAATTCCAAATACATCAAATTACATATGTGTGTATGTAATGCATATACACACATACTTAGACATTTATAACTGGATACAGTTGGGCCTTTTAAATCAAGATTTGCGCTATGTGAATATACTTTTGTTCTTGATAATTTGATACTGATTCTCCCTTAATTATTAGTCCGTATTCAACTAATTAAAAAATTAAATAAATAAATAAATAAATAAAGATTTGCATATTTCTTCTGCTAAGGGAAATTTAAAAAATGTTTCCTTAATTATTATTTTCTCTATTCTTTAATGTTCTTATTTTGTGGATATTGGACTTGCTAACTCTAGATTTCTTTTTTCTTTTTAAGAGGGACAGTGAGAGAGACAGAGAGAATCAATTTTATTTGATTTTTCATGTGGCTTTTGTTCCTCAGACACTTCATTGTGTACATGGTGCTAAGGTTTGAACCCACATCCTTATGCATGCCAGGCAGGCACCGTAACCTCTGAGCCACCTCTCCAGCCCCTCTAGGTTTCTTTATGGGAGAAAACCTTTACGGGTTTCTTATCATTTATCATCATAACTTCTTTCTCTGCTGCGTGCGTGTGTTTTGTTTTTTAGGTTGTTTTTGTTCTGATTTCTTGGAAATTTTTCCAAGTTGTCTTCTAACTCATTAATTCTGTTTTCAGCTATATAACTCTTCTAAAAGTTGCAGCTGGAACAGTGACTCAGCAATTGGAGCACTTCCCTTGCATATACAAAGACTTGGGTTTGAACCCCAGTGCCACATACACAACTAAGTGTTGGAGAAGCAAAAAACAGATGAAAAAATAAACAAAATTGATTCTTTCTCCCTCCCTCTCTCTCTCTCTCTCTCACACACACACATACACACACACACACACACACTTGCTATCTTTTAAAAAATAAAAATAAATGAAAGTTATTAGTCTCTTGATTTTTTTCACCTTGTTTTATTTTGATCTCAAAACTTTTTTCTGTTACCCGATCACTGCTGTTTCTTGTCAGCTTTCCCTTATTTTATTCATTTAGTATCTTTTAAATGATCTCTGAGAATATTCATTAGTCATTTAAATTTTTTCTTCTGTTTCCCACATTAGCCTTGTTTCAGATGGAAATATTTGCTCTAGGTTTTCAGCCTGATCATCTTCCTTTGAAAGGTGGTAATTCTTCTGATAGTTATGAAATGTTCTTACCTTATTCAATTCTAAATGAAAACATGCTGATCAGGACTGGCAGTAACATGGATTTCAGCAGCCTCTCTAAAGACCACTATCTGAGTTCTTCTCCAAGGCCAGGTGTGCTGAATTAGAAGGGATGGATTTTGAGGAGGACTTCTCATAAGGAGCACAGGTTGAGTACAGGATAGTAGGCCCATGGTTCTTTTTGGGTCCATGAATGGCACCAGCACCCCCCACCAAAGCAACTTGATGTTCATACCTCATGGAGCCCAGGGATGAAGGTTATGGTTCAATTCTCTGGGTGATGTTAGCAAACCACTTAAATCCTTCAAATGGACCCCTCTTGCTACATTGTGATACCTTTGCTCTCCACCTCCTATACCTAATGTTCACCCCGAATTTTCTAGGCTCTGACATATCTGCTCTTAGTAAATGTGAGCCAGTCAACACTGACCAACCCATCTGACCAGATATGGTGATGGATAGGCCTGGGGAGGGAGCTGGAAGATCCTAGGGAGATGCAAAAACCTCTGGCCAGAACTACAAGGTGTGCTCCCCACTAGACTATGAGCTTTGAAGGACAGAGCTGGGTCTGATGCTCCTGTGTACGCAGTTCTGGTACTATCTGTCTGCTTGGTGAATGACAACTGAATGAAAGACGCATTTCCAAACTTCCAGGCTTTTGTTCCAAATGTGATGGTATTTGTCAGGTCCTTACAAGCCCCACTGTCACTCCCATGACCAGGCTCAACCATCTTCAGTACAGACTTCAAAACTCAGTTCAAATATCACCTGAAAGAAAACTTATTGCCCTTTACCTAGGTCCCCAACCCTCTCCTGGCACCCATTGCTCCAAACACATGTGTGCATGAATAAATAACAAATAAATGAATTCCCCACTGAACTATGAGCCCAAGGCAGGAATCCCATCCCATTCAAGTTCATGTCACTGGTCCGTACTCAGCATGGCATCTGGCACAGAATAGCCAGATATTTCCTAACTAAATTGAACAATACACAAGGGATTATTATCTCCAAGTTAGGGTAGTATCTGGGAGATCAAACATTTCTAATGGTGGAGTCTCAGGCACCACAGTACACACTGGAGTCAGGAAGACGAAAGAAAGGAAATTTACCATTTAGCACCTAGTATATAGCAAGCACTGTACCAGGTACTCTCGACATTCATAACAAAGGAGCTAATGTTTTTCAGGTATTTACTACATGCCAAACAATGCCTTAAGTATTTTACATATGAAAATAAATTTTATCCTCACTATGAAACAGATATTAATAAATCTCCTTACTTTTCATAAGTGGTGAAGCCAAGAAATGAAACAGCTTGTTCAACATTGCAGAACAAGTAAGAGGCAGAGCTGGGGTTTGAACCTGAGCAGTATGGATATAGAGGCTGGGTTCACAGTCACTACAGCTGGCCAGCTCATTCATTTAACATCCACATCAACCTCTCTAGGTATGCCTCCCCATTGAATAGGTCAGGGGATGGAGACCCTTGACTATAAAATAGCAACTTCCCTGCTCCTAAAAACTGTTCGAGCTGTCTTCAGGACACAGACACAAAACCCTAGGACCTGAATCCAAATGATCTTCAGAACTTGGTGGAAACCAAAAGTCTTCAATTATTAGAACCTGAGGAAAGATACCAGGACCTCACAGATCTATATTAGAAACAAGGGTCCCATCAATAGTAGCATGATGGACCAGAATTATCCACATGTTCCACCTGGACCAGCAGACTGGGTGGGAACCATTCCAACCAAGACTCCCAGTTGCAACCAATCAGCTCCCTATTTCCCCTTTAAGGGCCATGTAGATTCTTTGTTACCCGCCCAAAGGGGAGACAGATTTGAGTATGTCTCCTATCTCCTTGTTGGTCAAACTACAATAAAGCTCTTGCTTCCCTCACCTCCACATTAGGATCAAACCCAGGGGGAATGCTTCACCACAGAGCTTTCTCTCCTTTTATTTTATTTTTTTCTTATTTGAGAGAGGGTTTCACTAAGTTGCTGAGACTGGCCTGAACCCACTATCTGCCTGCCTCAGCTTCCTGAGTAGCTGGAATTACAGCTATGTGACAACATACCTGAGCGTTCTTGCTTTTTGCAAAAAGCAGTGCCACAGCATTGGCTACTGTGTGCAACAGGGAGTGAGCCCTTGCTCAGTATCATAGTTTCCTCCCATCCAGGTAACATTTACAGGAGGACAGAGGTTAGAATTCATGCATGGAAGCACAAAATAGGAAAACAGATATGTCTATTCTAAACCCACATTGCCTCTACCACATACATGGCCTCCCTTGAAACAGAGGTGCAGAGGGAAGCCCCCTGGCTGAGCATCATGCCACAATCCCCAGATACTTCCACATGAAAGGACAAGGAAAGCTGGAGATGCCAATGACATCCCCACTCCCGGGGGGTCCTGAGCACCTCAAGACCTGGGCATATAGACATCTGAGAAGCACCAATGAGCTGAAGATTTGGTATTTAAATGGTTTCCATTTCCTAGGGGCTATTTATGGACCTGAGATGTTATTTATATTTGCATTTCTTAATTCTTTCTATAATCTCATGGGACAGTTACTATCTCCATTTTATAGATAAAACTTGAGCTGAAAAGATGTCCCTGTCTATTGGGCAGTGAGTGGCAAAATTGGATTTTGATCCCATCTGACACCAAATTCTGTAATCTTGACTGGAAAATTTGCTCCTAAATTCATCTTGGCCCTGTAGACATCTCCCTATAGACCTAGTTCACAGCTGTCAAGTTTATAAGGGTTGATGGGAAGAACTTGGGGTCGGGGAGGAGTAAGAAGGACATCCCAGGCAAGAATGAGGAAGTGTTGGGAAGACTGGGGGGCAGAGCATTGGCAGGGTTGTGGTTGCATGTGGGGGCTTCCCAGGGCTCACCTGCCTGAGAGAGATGGGCCAGGGAGGAGAGACCTACAGGAACAGTGTGCCCTAAATGCATAGCAAAGGCATCTAGTACCATATAGAAGGAGCCTCCCAGGTCTCGGGCTCAAGACCAGAAATTCCCTGAGGTCCAAACTTCCAGCACAGTCCCAGCATATGCCACTTATCCCAGGGTCTGTTCAAAGGCCGGTGCTGGGGATCAGGGTGGAGGCACAACCCGAAGTGATTCTTGGTCACAGAGGACCTGCCCTGGCTAGGACTTTGGCTCCTCTCTCCTCTCATCACATGTAGTCACAGCCCACAGACTTAAAGCAAATCTGCTTGTGCCTCTGGGACTGAGAAAAGACAAGTTATGCTCCTCCCAAGGGAAAGCCGCCTCCCAGAAAGTTCTCTTTCAAACTCCTTCTGGAGCTACACCCAGGCTAACCAACTTGGAACTTTCCCCCAAGCACTTTCTGCCAGGCATCTGCTCCCCCAGTCTTTACCTGTGTGAAGCCTGTTAAAGATCAGCATGCAGGGACTTAAGCAGCTTGGAAATGCCACATACTGTGCTGTTTTCAGTTGGGGTGATGGGAGTTTAAGATATAACTCCTGCCTTCAAGGAGTTTGTAAAGTCTCTGTAAGAATAAAAACCATAGTAGCACCATTAATAAAACGTTACTATTCTATTACTTCCCATCTATCACACATGAGTACACATTGTATTATTTAATCATGAAAATAATATAGTAAAGACAGTCACCAGGACTATAGAGCCCTGTGTTTCTGTCTGAGTGTAATGGGGCCCAAAAAGATTGAGATGAGAAGAAATTCCAGGGCAACTTGTGTCAGCCAGGCCAGGCCACAGAAGACAGAGCAGCCAGAGGTCTGTGGAGGCACCTGCCGACCTTGCCCGGGCAGCTCACAGCTCTGATCAGCCAGGATAGACAACGAAGGGAGCTGAGGACTTCGGAGAAGACGCAGCAGGGCCCAGAAGGGGCAGCTGGATGCCCAATGTGGCCTTGGACAAGTCATTGCCTCTATGGGTTTCAGTTTCTTCCTCCATAAAATAAAGAATTTAGATACCAGTGATTTTCTAGTCACTGAAGGCATGTGAACCCCTCTGGTAACCTGAAGGTAATAGCTTTGCTCCTCAGGACAGAAAAATGCATAAGCATTTGACATAAAATACCTAGGATATTTCCACTACCATCACCCTGATCCAGAGATCCCAGGGAACAACTGTTTGGCTAAGACCTTTAATGATCATTCTAGGTCTAGATGAGGAGGTTGGAGGTTCTGTCTGTGGGAGACCCTCAACGTCAGTGGAGTGGAGGTTTCTGCAGTAGAAAGCCACGTGTTTTAATCAGTTTTTTCACCACTGTGACCAAAAAGACCTGACAAGAACCCTGTAAAGGAGGAAAACTATATTTGGGGCTCATGGTTTCAGACGTCTCAGTCCACAAATAGCTAACTCCATTGCTCTGGGCCCAAAGTGAGGCAGTGCATCATGGCAAGAGTGTGGAGGAGCTCAGAACATGGCTCTCAGGAAGCACAGAGAGCTCTACTCACCAGGGACAAATATATAACCCAAAGGTACACCCCCATTGATCAATCTCCTCCAGCCACATCCTACCTACCATCACACCATGGAAGTTAAGGATGAGGAGTGGTGTGTTCCAAGTACTCACCTGTCCAACAGCTGTCTTCTTTACTGAGGATCCAGGACCAAGTAAGCATAATTTATACTCCACAGCAGACATGTAGATGCCTGATTACAATATGAGCCAGAAGATTTCTCTGCTGTTGATCTGATACAGCTGCCTGAATTCCAGGGAGAAGTAATCCACCAAGCTCACAGTGGCAGGTGAATTCCTTCACCTCACAGGGCTCAGCAGAAAATGTGGCCCTGTGCCCTGAGACACAAGGCACTCATATGCTTACCTTGTGTCCTGCCCAGGAGACATCTGTTTGGTAACTCCAGTCCAAATTGCCAGTTGGCTGTAAGGTTTGGAACGAAAAGGCAGAGCCCACTCACATGGTCAATTAGGTTGTCTGTCTCTTCCTTAACACATCAAGTCAGAACTGGGGATTTGTCTATTTTTTTTAAGAGAGTGGGACAGTGAGAGAGAGAGAGAGAGAGAGAGAGAGAGAGAAAGAGAGAATCAATTTTATTTAGTTTTTCATGTGGCTTTGGTTGCTGCGAGGGTTTGTTGCTGTATGTGGTACAGGGTTTGGACCTGTATTCTCGCACAGGCCAGGAAAGCACCATAACCACTGAGCCACCACTCCAACCCGAGGATCTGTCTTAGTGGAAGCTCCTCTCTCCTCAGTGTTGTGACCAAGTGGAGCCCGTAAGTTGCAAGAAATTCCACAAGCAAGTGGGAGGAGCTCTCATGCATATCTCCCTCCTAGTAGCACATAAGACTCACTGGGGAGCTCTTCAAATATACAAATGCTGCTTTTCTGTTGACCAAGTGAGTCTAATGTACAGCCATGACTGAAAAGCACTGTCCTGGGCAACCCAAATGTTTAATAAACCAGCCTCTGGCTCTAAGACCAAAAGAAACCTGATGCAAAGCAGTCTGTGGTGAATGGCACCAGTCATGTGCCATGCCCAAGAAAAAGCCCAACTCTCACTTGGGGAGCATTCCAGAAAGAATTCTTGCTGGATGGTGAAGGCAGCAAATCTTTAGCAAGCAGACACAGAAGAGACAGGAGCTCCAGACAGGGAACAGCTTGGGCAAAGGTCCAGAGGCAGCAGAGCTTGCTGGGAAATCAAGACCCGGTTCTCTTTGCAGGGTGGGGAGTACATGTCACTCAGTGGACTCTAAAATGCCTTTTAGATTGCAATTTACCCTACAGTTTCTGATTCAAAGTGTTTCTGACTTCAGTGCTTAATTCTTTATTCTTGTTTAAAAAAAACTGTTCAGCAACTGGAGGTGAAAGAAGATGGGGTGATATATCTGTTAGTAATTTTTAAAGACTCTTCACAGCAAAATTGCCATTTGCTTCTCAGGAAATCATCCTTGCAGGGAGCGCAAAAGAAATATAGCCAATTTTTACAGAGGAGGACAGAGACAAAAGTACATTTCCCTGCTCATACCACACAGGAGAGTACCAAAACAAAACAAAACCTTAATTCTGTTTATCCTAGGCAAACAACCCTGTAGAACACAGAACCCAGCTACCTGGCTCACATAGAAATTTGGAAAGAAGAACCACAGGACCACAGTCTCCTGACCATGGCAATCAGGAGAGAGACGGCAGTACCAGGAGGGCCATTTGCCTTCTCTTGGATCCACAAAACTCTCCCAGGACATCATAAGGCCAGATTCACCTTGAAGCCTCCTTTCTAGAAGGCTGTCAGCGCACAAGCCTGGACAGACTAGAGTCCAAAGTATAGCACCCAGTGCCTCCTCAGTCATATGATCATGGGCAAGGCCTTCTACACTCTAGGACCCTGTTTCCTCATCTGGGATTTGCCCACTTCAAATAGTCTTTGAGAAAATGGAAAGAGCATCCACAGAGGGCCTGGCACCTTACAGGGGCTGGGCCATGGTAGCGCTTGCTCTTCTTCTTTCTCTACCTGGTCTCAGAGCAGCAAGATACCCAACAAAGGCTATTCTCCACCTAAACCTCAGATAAAGTCTCTCTCACTCTGGCCCTTCTTCTGTGCCCTTGGACTATACCACTGTGTGGACAACAGTCTCAAGAGTGCCGGTCTGCAAGGATTTGCTTCCTGGGGGAGGAGAGTAGCCTTTTGTGGATCTAGGGCTGCCCAACTGCTCTCTGCTGCCTCCTGTTAGCTCAGAGCCTGAAGAGCAAGTGGCCCATTTTGCCCATAAATTATAGCTTCTGTGGAAATAATGACAGAAAGGCAACTTCAGGGAGTTAAAAACAAGCTCTAAGGATGTTAAAAGCATCCTAGAACCCGTCCTGCCCTGTCATGTATGGCTTCTTTGGGATATTAATGCCTCAGGTGCCCTCTGATCTAGGTTTTGATGAAAAGCAAAGACCAGGCTTTGCTTTTACCCACTTATAGGAGTTCAGGGGACTTGCTGGGTTCCCAGAACCTGGCAGGAGTCTTTTCCTTTCCCCCATTCACAGACCTCTGCCAGGCATTATTAACCAATCGTTTCTTTTCCATCAAGTCAGACTCATCCTCAAAATCCTTCTTAACATGGCTACTCTCCAGCCAGTCCTGGTCATTGATCAGGTTGGTGCACAAGGTGAAACCTGTTTTACATATTGGGGGTTGAAGTTCTACTGCTGGGATAAGTATCCAAGGGGAGGATGTGGATCAAATGCCTGTTCTGTGCCTGCTCCTGTGTCTGCTATCTCTGAGGGGTCATGACCCTTCCTAGTTGTGATAGGATAGCACTGCACTAGCTAAGTTGAGGGTCTGGGCTTCTGACCTTGAAATATATGAATTATTCTATTTAGGAAATGTACTGAAGATAAGGCATCATTCAACCCAGACTAAAAAGCATCTCAGCCACAGTGATGGGTGGGCAAGTATTTTCTTGAGGAAGCAAAGAATATTGTTGGGCAGGACTGGTGCTCAAGCTGAATATTCTGAGAATGGCAAATAAGTGGGCATTTGAGTGATATGAATTGGTGTATTTTCCTCCAATATTTCTTGTTACCATCTTGGAGTGGCTGAACTGGACCATAGAGCACCCATTGCCTCCAGGTTGAGTGATTATAGCAGAATAGAAAAGAAATGTGGAGCCAGATCCTTGTTACTTAAAATTGTGAAAGACTTTCAGGACTTTTCTTTTTTAAATAAGACCTGGGATTTTCAGTATCAGAGTACCGAATTAGTAAAGAAATACCAGATCTGGAAGAAATCATGACCAGTTTGAATCATTCCTTACCATTTCCTATACTGATCCCACATGCTGTTGTGAGCAGAGGATGGATAGGCAAGGCAGAGATCTCAGATGCAAGGAGACCCTCAAGCAGGGTCTTACACCATATCTACCTCCCCCTGAAGCCAGTCCCTGGCACAGGATCAGTAGGGCCTCTGAGAGTAAATGACCCCAGGATCTGTTCCTGGGTAAAGCCTGGGTATATGCCTGTCTGGCTGAGGTTTCCAGTCTCAGAATCCAGCAGGCAAAGGAAGATTAGGTAGAAATAGTTCCAAGAAGTCTAACCTATATTTTTTGACATTGGAGTAGCAGAAATATTACTCAGTTAAGTCGGTGAGGTTTTACTCAGTTTGGGGTTTTGCTAACTCTTACCTTTTGTGGGGTTTGTTCTATTTTATTCTGCTTGGGGGCACCAAGGGATGGAGGGAAGAGGAGCCTGTTCTCCATCATCATCTCTCTCACTATCACAGGCCAAACTGTCCTGGCCATGTCATCTCTGAGTTCAATCACACAAATGGCTGCTTTGGTCTGAGACTCCTCAAATCTCAGTATCCTGGTGTGCACGAGTACTTTCTGTTGCTTTCCATGCTTTGTATGGCTGTGATAGTCCTGGGAGACTTCTACTTATTGAACACTCACATGCAGTGTAAGCTTAGGTAAATGATCTAATTTACACAGCCCCCCTGTGACTCAGTTTCCTCATCTGTAAAATGGGCATAATAGTACCGACTTCCTGGGATTGTGATGAGGATCAAGTGAGTTAACACATGCTAAGTGTCTAGAACACTTAGCACGATCATTGTCAGGGTGTCTGTTGATATTTTTAGTTGCTGTTTATTTTATTGGAAGGGGAGAGAGTTGGAAAGGCTGTACATAGAAATACCAAGCATTTTCTATCTGGCATAGAGGCATTCTGAAGTGCCTTTCTGGGTAGGAGAGAAAGGGTGAGGTTACAGTCAGGGCTGTAAGGACAACATATAGTTCTTGAATTCTCTGATGTTCCACATCAGACCCAAGCAAGCAGTCCTCAAGGCTATCTCTGTGCCAGGCACAACTGCTTCAGTTGCTGGATGGTGAAGAGGAAGTCTTGAGGTGAAAGGGCATGTAGTCAAGACAGTAGGTGTAGGAGGGAAGACAGAACCCTCTAGGAGTTCAGGACACTGGCTCTTTAACCAGCCAATGGTATGGAATTTTAGTCTTTTAGTGGTCAGTGTTTCCTTACCTGCCTGTGCCTGTGCATGCCCATGGGAGACTCCTGTGCATGTGAAGGATCATTGTCAGGGTGTCCCTGACCCCCTCAATGAGGACAGAAAGAGCAACTGGCTGTGGATTTTTGTTGAGCGGCCCGATGTCTAGGTGCTCTATCAAGTCACCAAGTAAAAAGAATGCACCTGATACCCAGTGTCCAACTGACTAAGTCCATTGAAGCCAACTTACCTGCCCCTTCATGTAGGACAAATATGATTGAGTGCCCAAAACCAGGGTTTCTTGCTAGGCCTGTCCTGAATCAGTTGGCCTTCTCTCATCTCCAGAGCTCCCAGGCTCTGCAATCTTCAGACCCTTCCCTTGCTGGATGCCTGAGATGCACTGGCCAAGCATTACCTTCCACACTTTGGCTTCTATTTGCAATTGTCCCTTGGATCCCATCTGCTTCTCAAGCAATGTCTCAGGCCAAAGATGACAAGCGAGTCTTACCTCTTTTGCCAACTTACATCAATGCCTGCCTGGAATGTCATGTTTAGAAGATGGCACACTCAGAGGTGGAGAGCAATCATGCAGCACTGTCTGCCAAAGGGTCAGGAAGCCCACACTTGGGCTCATGCCCCAGGCCCATGAGCTCAAGTGTGGATTCTTTTACCCCTGTAGGAGAAGAAGGGAGGAACAGATCTGAGGGGTAAAAGAAGTGTCCAGCACTGGATTCACCAAAATGTGGAAGCAATCATAGGAGCCTCTTTACTGACTATTAAAAATTTACCAGGTGGTGACCAAGGACTGTCCTTAAAGGCAGGTGACTAACAGTCCCAGTTTCCCTGGGACTGTCCCAGTTTAAGCACTGAAACTCCCATATCCCAAAAAACCCACAGTATCATGCAAACCAGAATGGCTGCTTGCCCTACTGACAAGAGATGTGTAAGGCATTACATGTCCCTGCCCAGGACTGACACTGTAGCTTACTCACCAGGAACATATACTCCTTTTCAGAGGGTAAGGTGTGCCTCGTGCGCCTCAGCTGACTCTGAGCATGTTCAGTGGCTCTTACATGAAAGATCTGATCAAGATCCTGAGGACTTTCAATTCCTGTGACTCTTCAGTGTGGATGAAGATCAAGCATAGGAACTATGGAGAGAGCCCTCTGGAGTCAGGGTACTTAGTGACTCTTTCCCACTCCAAGGGAGAGAGTCCACATAGCATATTTGCTAGCAACTGACTAATCATGGGGACATAGGCGAACATGGTTGGAATCAGACTAGTTTCATTCATCCAACACCCTCCTTTCTTCTGTTCTGCACATTAATTAAGAGCCATCTATCCCCTTAAATTCCCAATCAACAGCTTGCACCCATTAAGATACCTGAAACTAAGAAGAAAGAACATTGCTTTTAAAAATGAGAGAAAGGGACAGTGGGGGGGATTTATTTAGTTTTTCATGTGGCTTTCCTTGCTGGGACACTTCGTTGTGCTGTGGTTTGCACCTGTGTCCTTGCACATGCTAGGTAAGCACTGTAACTATGGACCCACTGCTCCAGTCCCCAAAGAACACTTTTAAGGTACCCAAAAGACCTCCTTCTTTGGCACCCAGGAAAGAAGAAATCACTCCTTCTTGGGTTTCTCTAGGAACTTACTTTCCATAGCTAAAAAAGAAAGGTGGGGTGCAGGGCAAAAGCAGAGGAAAAATCACTTGCATCAGTAACATTAAAAGCTAGCCTTCCAAAGGAAAGCAGGAAATTGAAATTAACTGCAGCTCCTTGGTTTGTGTCCTTTTCACCTCAAACTTGCTAAGAAAAATCTCTACTTGCACTCACTCAGCTATGTCTGCTCCTGGTGACATCTGTCAACTAGGGGGTTTAATTTTTGACAATATTATTTCCCTGTTATTCAACCTCCACACAAATACCATAAATACTACAAAACCACCCTTGCCAGAAATCACACATTTATCCCATGCCTGGTGAACACTCAGGCTGATTAGCACAAAATTTAATTTTCGTTAATATCAGCCCAAGTAGAGCATGAAATTAACCTGATGTGTTAATATTGTGCTTCATAGTTCCAACTGTACCCTGCAGATGCTGTCACGGGAGACAGGTGCCACTCTGCATGGGGAAAGCTCCCATGCAGACTGAGGCAGAATGAGCTGGCCCAGGAGGCTGGGGTTTCTGCAGCCAC
The DNA here is from genome assembly GCA_004027875.1 of Aplodontia rufa. Classification (NCBI taxonomy): domain Eukaryota; kingdom Metazoa; phylum Chordata; class Mammalia; order Rodentia; family Aplodontiidae; genus Aplodontia; species Aplodontia rufa. Next base: position 3,329 of record PVKS010036137.1, on the reverse strand, counting down.
GAGTGTTCAAGGAGGTATTGAATGACAGTTCCAGGAGGCAGGTGGCAATTAGAGATGGTTGTAGGAATTAAAAGACCAGTAGCCTTTTGAGGTCTTTACATCCCTGGGGCTCTGGGGCTTTAAATCTTAAGAAAACTTCCACACCAGATGCTATTATCTAAGAGGGATTGGCAAACTACCACCTGAGAACTGAATAAGGCCAACCGTTTTTGTACAGCCCTTAAACTAAGAATTGTTTCTACATCTTTAAATGGCAGGGAAAAAATTGAAAGATATTTTATAAGGTGAAAATTATATGAAAGTCAAAGTTTAGTGTCCATAAAATTTTACTGGGACTCAGTCATGCCCATCCATTTTGCTCTCGTTTACAGCCACCTTTGCTCTGCAGCAGCAATGAGGAGTTGCAACAGAGACCTTACACACTGGAAAACCCTAAATATTTACTATCTGGCTCATTACTGCAGATGATTGCAAATCTCTGATTTAAAACAATAATGGTTTTCAAATGGGCTCTTGGGAGAGGGGACCAGTACATCAAGGGAGAACAGGACTTCAGCCTTTTGCCAAGGCAGCTGTCTTTGTATCAGTTACACACAATGTGCTTTTGTCTGAAAAGAGGAATTGTAGCTGAACAAGATCTGGGAAATGTATAATAAGTTAAAAATGCTTTTCCTCCTGAGATGCTCATTGTGATTTGTGAATGGTGGGCTGAACGGTGGCTCCACAAGATCTCCAGAAACCCAAGACTAGTTCAATCTGCAGTTCAAACAATGTGTGTGTGTCCACAGGGCTCCTCCCACCAAGGGATTTGATTCCAGAGCAAGTGTATGGGGAAACACATTCCTCGTGGAGCATATTTCAGGAATTCTCCTTTATGCACAAACTTCCCTGCCCTCTCCATCTTGAAAACACCTACTTATTCATGTTTAAATAAATTTGCTTATATTAGTGATCATTTAAGCTATTCATAGTAGGCCAATATTTGTGACAAATCCTGGGTAACTGTAAATGTTATTTTATTTGGGGAAATGCCCTCGCAGATGTGATTAAATTAAGGCTCTTAAAATCCGGAGATGATCCTGGATTACCCAGCTAGGCTCTAAATGCCATCGCAAGTTTCTTAATAAGATAGAGGAAGCCACACAGAGAGAAGAAGCCACACAGAGGAGAAGGTGATGTGACAACAGTGGTGGAGCCTGGAGTGATGTGACCACAATCCCAAGAATACCAGGATAACCACCAGGAGCTGGCAGAGGTAAGAAGTGGCTTCTCTTCAAGAAAGTGTTATATTTTGGACTTCTGGTCTCCACAACTGTAAGAGAATAAATTTTGAATGCATTAAGCCACTAAATTTGTAGTAAATTTATTCCAGCAGCCTCCTGAAACCAAAGCACAATTACAAAAGGGGTCTTTTTAAATCATAAACAGTCCCACAATCCTGATATAATTTTCATTACTCTGTGTTGAATACCTATGTATCACTCAAGAGTCTATCCAAGTTTCACCTCATAAATTATGCTATGGGGAAAGCATGAGGTAATTTTAAGTCCCTTGCACATACTAGATTCTCAAAAAACGGGAGCTCCTTGCATTCTTCTCTCAAGCCAGAAGCAGTTGCCCTATCCTTTGAGGTTGCAGGGATCTTCGGACATTTTAATTACACTTACCTTTTACAGTCAGGCATCTGTGTTCTGATGTCAATTACCCCTCATGAGTAGGCTATGAAATTCTTGGGAGCGATGGATAGCCCTCATTTTTTAGACTTACTTTTTATTGAAATTTAACAGTAAGATGTCTACCTTAATAGTATCAAAGAACATTTTCAAATGTTACATACAGGTAACCTCTACCCAAATCAAGATATAAAGCATTTCTAACACCGCTGAAGCCTCTTCCAAGCTCCCTTTTAGCCAATACTTCCCCCAAAGAGTAGCTACTATTCTGACTTAACACAGATTAATTTTGCCTGTTTTTTAACATCATGTAAATCAGATTATACACTTTTGAATAAGGCCTCTCTCAGACAGCATGATTTTTTAAGATTTATCCATGCTACTGTGCATAGCAATAATGAGTTTTTCTCCATTGTATGAAATTACCAAAACTTACATATCCATTTTATTGTGGATGGACTCTGGAGAGTTTCTAGTTTGACTCTATTACAATGTGTGCTGATAGGGAAGATTCTTGTACATATCCGGCCAGGGAGGAAAGAGATCATCCCTATTAGATAGTGATAGTAGTGAACTTTCAAACCACAAAGCAGATATGTAAGCAGCTTTAGTACACACTACTGAATATCTCTTTGTACAACTTATGCTGTAAAAAAAATTGCATTGACTCCATCAATGTATGAAATTTGGAGCAATGCTCACCAAATAATTTTAGTCACTTGGGTGGTAAGTGATTCATCTTTTCATACCTCATGTACTATGTTGAAATTTGTACTAACATGAACACCCTCTTCCCTTTCTTCCTGGCTCTAATGGCTGGGTAGACATCTAGCCAAAAGCCAGGTAAACTTAGGCCAGCTACCAACTAATCCTGCATTAAAAAAAAAATGAGTTGGATCAATTAGATTCCCCTCTCTCGGAGAGATTAAAGCAACAAAACAAAGAGAGAAACAGTTTTCAACAAGAGCAAATAATGAAAACAGTATTGGATGTGATTAATAAATATAAGATAAAATTAAGAGATGTTGTAAGGAGGCAGAAACAATGTGGAACAGAGGGGAAGGAAACCAGCTTAGACCAGGACCAAAAGAAGCAGGTACCATAAGATTAGCAATGAATCACGGCAGAGAGCCCAAGGCCCTGTTCTCAGGTCACTAGAGTGGCCTTGGATCATTCTGGATGAATGATCCCCTCCATAAGGCCCTTGATAGGGCTTGTTCTAGAATCTCCATGATAGCCTATACACCTTTTCTCTCAGTGAGTTCATTTACCATGAGCCCTTCCTCATGTATACCTTGAGTGAGCCTTTTTCTCGCAATCAAAAAAAGTTCAATTGCCATGCCTGATATGCAGTATCAGTGGTGTGCCAGCAAATATTTAATATTCAGCCACCTAGTAATCAAAAGCCCTGATTAGAAATGTTTACCAATAGCTGTGGTGTAAATGCTCCCACCATGACCAACTTCAAGCTATCATCATTAAACACAATCTACTACAAATAGCACACCATCATATAACATTGTCAGCACAAGGATGCAGTAAATGGCTATGTAACCTCAAGAGCATAGATAGCAGTAAAATAATTAGTTGAGTATTTATACTCAATTTAGGTGTAACTGAATATTTACTACCTTTATTTTTTCATTGGTGTATCTC
>PVKS010036136.1:0-19451 GCA_004027875.1 Aplodontia rufa | reverse complement strand
TAAGAATACCTTTCCTGTCTGTGCACCTGCTGAACCTCGACTCCTCTGCTTCCCAGACTTCTGCTAGTGGGAAACAGCCCTCTTCCCTGCTCTGGGTGGCTGCCCACGTGGGCCTTGGCAGGTGCAGCCCAAGAGCATTGAAAAGCTCAACGTCACAGAAGCAAGCGATCCCCGTCCCTCCGCCCACAAGAACGTTAGTCCTCTTTAGCCACAGCCATTTCCCCTGCTCAGAGGAAAAGAGGGAGAAACACCTGTCATTGCCCATGGAGCATAGTCCTGGCCACAAAGAGGAATTCATAAAAATAAGCATGTGGTACCATAAGGTCAGCATCCAAAATCAACTTAGCCACTCTCGGGTGTTAGAGGGCCCGTCCTGGCTGGGAGGAGAGGAGGATCAAGTCCATTCAGCTGAAAAGCTGGAGAAGGAAAATGTGACTCTCACCAAGTCATGACCTGCCCAAGAAAACACTTATGCATGTTAGGTACCATAGGCACATTAATGAATACGAGATGTTTTTATCATGATTAAAAAACCCGCAATGTAAGTGGTACCATCATAACTATTCCCAAGAATATGGCTTAGCAGGGTTATGCACATTCATTCACATTATCGAACAACCCAGCTCCAACATTCTCATCTTGTCAAACCGAAACTCCATTGGTAGGAGTAGAAAATGATGCATCTGCTATGGAAAACATACTGTCGGTTCTCGGAAAAATGGAATTACCATGGAACAACAGCTCCCCATTTTCTCTCTTCCCTCAGACCGTGCAAACGCTATTCTTTTTTTCTTTGTTCTTTCTTTCTTTTTTGATGAATTTCACTACTCTAGATGCCTTATATCATAGAATCATTCAGAATTCATCTTTTTGTTCCTGGCTGTTTCCCTGAGTATAATGTCCTCATCCGTGCGGCAGCATATGTCCGAATTTTCTTCCTTTTTAAGGCTGAATAATATTCCATTGCATGTAATTGTGTGCATAGATCATATTTTGCTTATCTATTCATCTATGGATGGATGTTGGACTGCCTCCAGCTCAGGGCTATTGTGAACAATGCTGCAATGGACTTGAGTATACCAATATCTCTTTGAGAGATTGCTGTAAATTGTTTTGGATTTACACTCAGAAGCAAAATCACTATGGTAATTCTGTTTTTTTTTGAGAGAGAGAGAATCAATTTTTATTGAGTTGTTCACATGCTTTTCGTTGCTCTGACACTTAGTTGTGTATGTGGGTGCTGCGGTTTGAACCCATGTACTCGCGCGTGCCAGGCAAGCACTGTCACCGCCGAGCCACCACTCCAGCCCTGGTAATTCTCTTTTTATGAGAAACAGACATATGTTTCCCATAGTAGCTTCATCATTTTCTATTTCAACCAATGATGCACGAGGGTTCCAATTTCTCCCTGTCTCCACTAACACGTGATTTTTTCTGTTGCCGTTTTGTTTTTCAGTACTGGCCATCCTGATGGGTGGGTCTCATAGTTCTGATCTGCATTATTCCAATGATTTGCAGGGTTGAGCAGTATTTGATTATTTATGCACCACATTTGGAGAACTGTCTGTCCAGGTCCTTTGCACATTCTCTGATTGGGTTACTCGGTGTTCTGTTGTTGAGTTGTAGGAAATCTACGTAGTTTAGATATCAACCCTTCACAAGAGTATGACTCACAAATATCTTCCCCATTCCATAGGTTGCCTTTGCATTCTGTTGATTCTGAATTTAAAACAATTACAATGAGGATTTTAAATTTCCTGAACATCATAGAAAACAAATTAATTCCTTATTTTTTTATTTTTAAATAGGGTTGGACAGTGAGAGAAAGAGAAAGAGAGAGAATCAATTTTATTTGGTTTTTCTTGTGGCCTTCATTGCTCCTACACTTCATTGTGTATGTGGTGCTGGGGTTCAAATCTGTATCCTTGTGTGTGCCACACGAGCGCCATAACTGCAGCCCAGATTAATTCCTTATATAAACAAGTCCATATCTGAATTTCCTAAAAACCATGAAGCACAGAATTTAAAAACTAGGTGTTGAGGTTTGGACATTTTCAACTTATATAAAACATGGTGACTTTTCCCCCAGAAAGAGCACAATTTTGCTTGATTAGAGAGAAATGGTATGTAAACGATGTAAGATAAAGAGGCAGGTGTAAATCCAGGGGCAGTTGGACATTTAAAATAATGACAGGAATGCAAAACTAACTATATTAACACTGCTGTATAAAAACCAGGATTCGAGTCTGGAAAATTAGGACAAGAATTTACCAATTTACCAATTCACCAATTTACACAAAATCATGAAGAACGGGGACAAGAGAGCAGCAGCAATGTAAATTGAGTCAAGATACAAATTTGTTCAAGTAACTCATAAGTCACAATAAAGTAAACCAAGAATATTTAGAGGATAGTACCGTTGGGAGAACAATATACCTTTTTTTTAAAAAAAGAGAAAAGGACAGAGAGAGAGAGAGAGAGAGAGAGAGAATCAGTTTTTATTGAGTTTTCCACATGGCTTTCTTTGCTCTGACATTTAATTTTGTACGTGGGTGCTGGGGTTTGAACCCTTGTACTTGCGCCAACAATATACTTTTGAATGGCTATTTTGTGGCTGTAAAAGAATTGATGATAGCAAAATACAGAAAAAAAGAAACAATGAAATATTTAGGTTTTTAAATGTTAGCACATAAAGCAATGCTCTATTTAAAAATTCAAAGCCTCAGACCGCAGGGAATTCGACCCTTTCACTCTTGATTGCCAGGCCTAGCTCATGCTCATTGGCACAGATTTCTGCCCTGAATATTCCGTGCGTCTAGCTGGAGAGTTACCCTGGAACCTCAGGTGATCCTCCAAGCACAACAAGGACACAGGAAGCTCATCGTATTCTTGTCCTGTTGCCACATTTGAGTCTTACCTGAGTCAACCAGCAGGTGCCAGAGCAAACATGAATGTCAAGTGTAGATTCTGGGAACTCATCCCAGGAAACAGACAGAAGCCAAAGGAAGTTCAGTCCTGCAGAAGCGTAGGAGAGCAGAAGGCTGCATCCCCTCCGAGGAGTGTTGTCTGTCCAGCCAGCAGCTCAAGTCGGGCAGAGCTAAGGAGACGAGCTTCCAAACTGGCAGAACCAGACCTGAGCATCCGGTGGACGATAAACTCCATTTCTGATGAACAAGTAGAAACTGACTTCAACTGCCGTGGTCTGTTCACTAATCAAAAGCTAGCTTAAGCAAATAAAATGGAGCACTTACTACAGTCCGTGCTCTGCCCAAGCTTCAGGGAACTTCAGGCCGCCTAACTTCCCGCTGTGAGGCTTTTCTAGAAACACGTGTGAAACCAGATCACTCTGCAGCAGACTGCACCTTCCTCAGGAACGAGACCGTAATTTGGAACTGACTTCCTGATCCAGAGCATGACCAGCAATACATCATAAAGCAAAACTCAATGGAAAAACTTGTAAAATTTTAAAATAAGCAGAGTGTTCTGAGTCCTCATAAAAAGCATCTCACATGTTGATTATATAGAAGTCAACGTATAAAATACACAAGAAATACTATTCTATCATTGCAAAAGTTTGCTGTATTTTGGAAAATGTGGTGCTATAGCATAGATAGCACAATTACTTGCTTTTATTGAGAACTTACTACGTGCCGCCATGCTAAGCGATTTACCTGCTCATCCATTATACTTATCCAAATATAATTATTTAATAAGTGACTGAACTATGATTTAAACCCAAGGCATTTAATTCCAGAGCTTTTTTTTTTTTTTTAAGAGAATGGGACAGCAACAGAGAGACAGAAAAAATCAATTTTTATTTCATTTTTCACGTGGCCTTCGTTGCTCAGACACTTAGTTGTGTATGTGGTGCTGGGGTTTGAACTCACATACTCCTGCATGCTGGGCAAGTGCTGTAACCGCCGAGCCACTGCCCCAGCCCCTGGAGCTGGTTGTCTTAACGCTGTGCTGTATTTACTGCAACAAAATGAAATGTAAGCATTGCATGTGTTCATGGAATTTGAAAATGGACCACCCAGAACATAGCATTCAGCTCTGTTCCTTTTTCTTCCACGTAATGATGAAGATCAAGAGTAATGAATGAAATTATTTACAAGGATTTTTTAGTGACAGAGGCAAGATCAGACTTCCGTTCATTTCCAAATCTATATTCTTTCCACTTTATCCAATTGACTCCAAACAGTCTCTTCTGACTTTAGTCAGTTTTAAGATATTTCTATGATTTCCAGATACAAAATGAACAGTCCAATGTCCTGAAGGAGACGATCGTCACAGATGGTTCCCTGAGCTGCAGTGGCCTAAAACATTCATTGTCCCCCATTTGTGGGTAACAATTGAGGAGTAGCTTGGCGGGCTTGTCCTGGCTCAGGGTCCCTTGTGTGCTTGCAATCAGGCTATTGGTGGGAACCACAGGCATCTGAGGGGCCAGAAGACCTACCTCCTAGTTGGCAGCTCACTTGCTGTGGGCAGGCGGCCTTGGTCCCTCACCTTCCCATTGGCTGCTTGGGTCGCATGGTCCTAAGGGGGTTGGGAATTGGTTCAAATTTTTTTTTTTTTTAACTGATAGGGAGAGAGAAAAAGAGAATCAATTCTACTTAGTTTTTCAAGTGGCCTTTGTAGCTCTGACACTTTGTTGTGTATGTGGTGCTGGGGTTCAAACCCAGGTCCTTACCCATGCCAGGCAAGCACCATAACCACCAAGCCACTGCTCCAGCCCCTACTTCAAATTCTTGAAAGGGTAGAAGCAGCAAAGAATCTGTGATCAGATTTTGCAACAGCATCTGCTTAACAGACTCCTTGTGTCCTTTCTCCTCCCTTAAGGCCTTCATGTTGTCCAGCCCTCCTTCTCTGATGTAATTCAGAGACAAATTCTCATCAGTCAGAATCAGTCATGACCATCACATTCCTCTTAACAGTGATTGGTTTATTTTATTTTATTTAAAAATTTTTTTTATTAAGGAGTTATCATATAATCGTAAATGCATATAAAGTTATACTATGATATCTATTTGTTCCTAAACCAGAATTACCCCACATTGCCCACATCCCAGTCTCTTGATCCTCTTATATTTTGCCCCTATAAGTAATATAAATGTTTAGATTGTGAATTTTCCGGAATTAAATGAATGCATAATTATTATTTGGATTCTCAGGGGGTAAAGAGTATGCTACATTGTTGAATGATTGGTTTGTAAAAGGACACACAGCCCAGTCTTGCAAAGAATATATCCAGGGAGGAAGAGAAGGCATCTTCCATTTTGGGGACTTTTCATGCCTTGATGGGACATCTGGAACTGCTACAGCCATCTTGCAACCATGAGGAGAGCTGGTCTGAGATCAAAGGTGATGTTTTCCGAGGAAGGCAGGAAGGGAAACCCGAGGGACCCTGGAGCTTGAGGGTGTTGTCAAGACACTGCTTTAATCCACCCTGGGGAATATTCTTACCCCCTGCACTTATTACATGAGATGATATTTGTTCTTTGTTGGTAAAGCCATTTTGGTGTGTGTTTTCTGATACTTTCAGTGGAAGGCTACACGAGCTGATATATAAGATTTAATTTCTTCTCCAAAATCTGGAGTTAGTATTTTCCTTGGAACGATCTCAGGACAGAGCTGCACAGATTTAACAATTCAGAAGCTAGAGTGAGCGAATGACAGTATAGATGGGCAAAAAAGAAAAACACAATTGCTGTTTTTCTTTTGGTCAGATCAATATCCACTCTCCAAACATTTTCCAATTGTTATTATTTTTTATTTTTTTCCAATCATCTTTTAAAATTTTGAATACAGGGTAAAGGAAGAAAAGGGAAGATAAAAGCTTGACCCACTTATATTCTTTCGCTTATTCCATCTAACTACTCTCTGCTCTCCTCTCCCTACTAACTAGCCAAGTCTTACCTCCTCTTCAAGGTTTTCAAGTCACATCTTGTTTCAGAAATATGAGAGTGCTGCGGTCCATTCCCTTTGATCTGCAATTCCTCTGCAGCCATAGCAACACATTTGCTAACCACCTGGAGACGCCTCTCTTGGGTTATATAGTCCATACTGTTTTTCTTTTATTTCTTGTCTTCCTTAGTACATCTAAGCTCTTCAGAGACTCCATATGGTGCCTACCTGCATATGGTGGATGTTTATAATTGGGTCCTGATAGATTGATTTAGAAGATAAGTGTAGATGTGGTGATAGAGGAGAGGAAGATCTAGGAATGCATGTAATCTTGATTTGGTCTTAGAATTTGCAGTGTAATGATTTGGGGGCAGTGTGATCTGAATACCTCAGAATTCCTAACAAAATCATGTTATTTCTCTCTCACATCCACACCTTGGGTATGAGAAGAGGAATATGGGAAAGCTGAGTTCATTTATGGATGTCGATTTGCTGTGCCTTTAGACTTGGCGGATGTCCTCCAGGTTCCCACAGTACTTTCTATCTCTTATTCATGGCTTGCTTCACTCGAATGTGTTTCAGTATGGTCTCTGGGAGCAGTGGTTCCAACTACTGCTCCTACGGGTTAAAAGTAACTGCAAAAGCAGTTGGTGCCAATGGCCCTTGTTGAGAAAATGTTCAGGTTCCAAATAAATGTATTTGATAAGCTCCTATAGTAGTAGGGCTCAAGGTGATCTGCTGGGACAGTACCCTCTGCAGGGACTTCTTCCAGCCCTAGAAAAGTGCTCTTTGTCCTATAAGCCTCTGAGAAATGCTACACTGATACTAGAGTAACATGTATTCAGTGGTGTAAATTCCATCTTTGCCGTCATCTCTTTTCAGAAGGCCTAGACAGAGAACTATGTCAACAGAAATATGCTCAGTGCCTCAGTGCATCCAGGAATCTAGTCCCAAAATTATTCCCTCACCACCTAGGTTTTCGTCTTCTTTTTTGTCCCTGACACTTAGTTATGTATATGGTGTTGGGATTCAAACCCAGGTCCTCACACATGCAAAGCAAATGCACTACCACTGAGCCACCCCTCTAGTCTTCTACCTAGATTTTCAACTCAAGCACTCAGATAAACAGAATGCAGGAAGTGACTACAATTCAATCAGATGTCTTAGGGTTCTGGCTTCTTATAAGCAAAGAAAAAAATGAACTGGATCATTTAATTGAATTCTAGGATCATCGTTTTTCCTGGACAACTGCTCGTGGTGGGGCATACAAAAATCAACGCTGTTCTTTGCTCTCTCATTACCCTTGTTGTTTTCCTCACTGCATATATTTTTTCAAAGCATTTTAAAAATACTTTCCCTGCCTCCTGCTTTTGTCACTAGCATTATCAGTAGCATTGCTCCTGACTGATGACCCAACATGAACAAGTAACATGCCCCACGGTTCAGCCTTTAAACCTCAATCAGCTCTTGATTACCCCACTAGAAGACACGGAATTTCAGAGCACACACCTTTTGTGATGTTTCTGCAGAATATCCTATCAGGACTCGGGTTGCATTGTCTTTCTTCATAAACTCTCAACTTCTCCCAGAATGGTTTCCATGGTGATTGGGTCTTTGGGCCTCACATGTCTCCCATACCCAGATCTTATTATAATGAAATTGGTCTGTCAGCCTTTAGCTCACAGTTAAGAACCTTTCTCTCCCATGACTTTAATTTAATGTACAAACAGAAATGACAGGCCAAATAGCCCAACTGCTACATGGTCCTTTCTTTACGTCCGTTTCTCTGATCCCCACTACTGATGTCCACAGGGGCCTGTTCATGATCTGGATTGGCGCTTTCCCTGTGTTTTGAAACTCGTGACTGCAAATTCATATTCTAAATAAGAATTCAAAACCAGCCACCATTTAAAAAAATGAACAGTTAGTTGGTGCTTCTTAACAATTAGCAATGATCCTTAAATCTTAGTGTATATCAGAACACAAATTCCTGTGTTCCCCCTCAGACAATTGAAACTAATTTTTTTTGTTTGTTTTGGTTTTGTTTTTGTTTCAGATAGTGGTACCCAGGAATTTATGTTCTCAAGCAGTCCCAGGTATTTACAATGAAAGGAATCTAAAAGACTTGTCTACGAAACATTAAGAGTATATTTACTTTGGTTCTAAAGATAGGAAAAGCATGCTTATTTTAATAGCTGTTCATTTCATCAGAAGATTCCATTCATCCAATAAACTATGTGCCAGGATTAAATTTTGTACTGCAAACATTGGGATCAGTAATACAAAAATTATCCCCTTGAAGAACAATATACTAATTTCTCTTAACTTGATGATCTAATATTTAAGAGCTTAGACTGTAGAGCCAACCAAACCTAGCACTGCAAAATATTAGTTGTGTGACAGAGTAAGTTACACAATCTCTCTGAGCCTCTGTTTCCATATAGAAAATGGGCATAACAATACCTACCCCAAAAGGTTGTTGTGAGGATAATGAGATAATGCAGGCCAGACATTTAGCACTTCATCAGTGTCTTGAACACATAAGTGCTCAGTAAATATTAAATATCAGAGAAAATGGCTAATCAAATAATAATCAGCTATCCCACTCCTGGGTATTTTCCCAAACGAGCTAGAATCGGCATATTATAGAGACACAGGTTCATCAATATTTATAGCAGCTTAATTTACTATAGCTAAACTACGGAACCAACCCAGATGCCCCTCACTGGATGAAAAGATTAAAAAACTGTGGTAAGTATATACAATGGAATTCTACTTGGCTATTAGAGAAAACAATATTATGGCATTTGCAGCCAAATGGATGGAGATGGAAAAAATTATGCTGAGTGAAACATCCCAAACTCAGAGACTCAAGGGCCGAATGTTTTCTCTCATTTGTGGAAGCTAGAATACAATCGGAAACAGTATGATAGATGGCTAAGCTAATAATAACCTCAACATGTATGAATTTTTACACAAACAGGGGGAACCTTACCTAGGATGCTGGGGGACGAAGAGGGGATAGTAAGGAAGGGGGGAAGGAATAGCAAGGATATCAAGGAGGCTGGAGGGAAGGAATATGGGGGAATCAATTCAGTGGGGAACCTTCGACTTCCATGAGAAGTCCAATTAACATGGGGGTTAAGTAGGGGGAAACATGGAATCATGGGGAACTCCAGGGGGGAAACCATGGAAGGTCATCAGCCTTGGCTTGCTCTGTCATTATACATTTGTTCTTGATTGTATGACAATGATTCTTTCCTAAATGTAAGACTATCTTTAGTGAATAAAAAATAATAATAATCATGATATAGCAATAACAATAATTAATTCGTTGCTCCAATACTTTTGTATGTGGTGCGTGGGTTTGAACCCACATCCTTGTACATGTCAGGCAAGCTGTAATTGCTGAGCCGCAGCTCCAGTCCCTGTCTTTCTTCTTTTAAGAAGTGTCTGTTTAATTCCATTTATTAACTGGATTATTTGGGTTTTGGTGTAAAGTTTTTTGAGCTCTTTATATATTGTAGATATTCCCCTGTCAGAAAAGTAGCTAGCAAAGATTCTCTCCCATTCTGTGGGTTCTGCCTTCACATTCTTAATTGCTTCCTTCGTTGTGTAGAAGCTTTTTCTAAAAAATTTTTATTAAGGAGTTGAGTTATTGTACAATCATAAATGTGTATAAAGTAACAATATGATATGCATTTGTTCTTAAACCAGAATTACCCCCACATCACCCACACCCCAGTCTCTTGATTCTTCTATATTTTGCCCCAATGAGCAATATCAATGCTTAGTTTGTAAATTGTCCAGAATTAAATGATTAAGTATTATTTGGATTCTCAGGAGGGTAGAGTATGCTACATTGTTGATTGTCTCCCTAGATCCCTCCCTATTCTCCTTCCTACTCCCCATCCCCATCCCCCCTACGTATCTCCGGTTGCGCAGAATCTTTTTAGTTTAATGCTGTCCCATTTATTAACAGCATTATTTCCTGAGCTTTAGGGTTCCTGTTGAGAAAGTCACTGCCTGGAGTGTTGACTCTTTATGTTTTCTTCTAGGAGTTGAATAGCTTCTGGTTTAATTCCTAGGTCTTTGATACATTTTGAGTTGGGTTTTGTGCACAATCAGAGATAAAGGTCTAGTTTCATTCTTCTACATGTGAATAACAAGTTTTCCCAGCACCATTTGTTAAAAAGGCTCTCTTTTCTCCCATGTGTGTTTTTGGCACCTTTCTCAAGGATCAGATGACTGTATATGTATGGGTTTGTCTCTGTCTTCTATTCTGTACCATTGGTCTATGTGTCTATTTTTATGCCAGTACCATACAGCTTTTATTACTATAGCTCTGTAGTATAATTTGAAGTCAAGTATTATGATGCCTCTAGCATTGCTTTTTTGGCTTAAAGTTGCTTTGGCTATTCTGGGCCTTTTATTCTTCAAAATGAATTGTAGGGCTGTTTTTTTTTTTAATTCAGTGAAAGATGTCATTGGTATTTTGATGGTGATTACATTAAATCTCTATGTTGATGATGATAGTGTGACCATTTTAAAAATATAAATTTTGCCTATCCACAAACAGGATAGGTCTTTCCATCTTCTGAGGTCTTCTACATTTTCTTCCTTCAATGTTCTGTAGTTTTCGTTGTAGAGGTCTTTCACCTTCTTGGCTAGAGTTATTTCTAGGTATTGTATTTTATTTTTCAGGCTATTGTGAATGGAATTGCTTTACTGATTTCTTTCTTAGCATATTTATTGTTAACATATAGGAAAGTCATTGATTTTTGTAGGTTGATTTTGTAATCTGCTACTTTTCCAAATTTGTTTATTACTCCTAGCAGTCTTTTGGCAAAGTATTTTGGATCTTCTCAATATAGGATCATATCATCTACAAACAATGATAATTTGACTTCTTCATTTTCTATTTTTCTCTCTCTTGCTAGAATTGTTCTGGCTAGAATTTCTAACACTATATTAGATAGAAATGGTGAGAGTGGACATCCTTGTCTTGTCCCAGATTTTAAAGAAAATGTTTTCAGTTTTTCCCCATTTACTACGAGGTTGGCTTTGGGTTTTTCATATCTAGCCTTTATGATGTTAAGGTAAGTTCTTTCTATCCTTAGTTTCTTCACTGTCTGTAATCATGAATGGGTACTGAATTTTGTTGAAGGCCTTCTCTGCATCTAGTGAGATCACTAAATGATTTTTGCCCTTAATTCTGTTTATGTGATCAATTACATTTATTGAGTTCTGTATATTAAACCATCCTTGCATCTCTGGAATAAAACCAAATTGTTTGTGGTGTATAATCTTCTTTATATGTAGTTGAACATGATTCACTAATATGTTCTGAAGTATTTTTGCATCCAAGTTCATCAGGGATATTGGTCTGTAATTTTCTTTTCTTTATGTGTCCTAATCTGGTTTTGGTATGAGTGTGATTCTGGCTTCACAGAATGAATTTGGAAGTGTTCCATCTCTTTCTATTTCATGGAATAACTTGAGGAGTTCTATCATTCGTTCTTCTCTAGAGATTTGGTGTAATTCAGCTGAGAATCCATCTGGTCCTGGGTTTTTCTTTTTTGGAAGACTTTTATTATCACTTACATTTCATTACCAGTGATTGGTATGTTTAGGTTTTCTGTGTCCTCTTGATTCAGTTTTGGCAGCTCGAATTTATCTACAAATCTGTCCTTTTCTTTTAGGTTTTCCAATTTATTGGAGTATAAGTTTTCAAAATAGTCCCTAATGATCCACTGGATTTCCAAGATGTCTGTGGTGATTTCTTGCTTTTCATCTCTAATTTTATTAATTTGTATTTTCTCTCTACTTCTTTTGGTTAGTTTGACTAAGGGCTTGTCAATCTTTATCTTTTCAAAGAACCAACTTTGTTTCATTGATCCTTTGTATGGTTCTTTTATTCTCAAGTTCATTGACGTCAGCTCTGATTTTAATTATTTCCTTCCTCACACTGATTTTTGGAATTGATATGTTCTTCAAAGGTCTTGAGATGCATCATTAGGTTGCTTATTTGGAATCTTGCTGATTTTCTTATGTAGGTACTCATAGCTATAAACTTTCCTCTTAGAACTGCCTTCATAGTGTCTCAGAGGTTCTGATAAGTTGTATCACTATTCTCATTTGAGTTTAAGAATTTTTAAAATTCTCCCTTGATTTCTTCTATTATCCATTCATTATTCAAAAGAGTACCGTTCAGGAGCTAGAGCGGTGGCTCAGTGGTTATGTGGTATGCGTGAAGATGTGGGTTTGAACCCCAGCACTATATACACAGCGAAGTCTCAGAGCAATGAAAGTCACATGAAAAATTAAGTAAAATTGGTTCTGTCTCTCTCACTGTCCTTCTCTCTCTTAAAAAAAAAAAAGAGTTGGGGCTGGAGCGGTGGCTTAGCGGTTTCAGTGCTTGCCTGGCAAGCACGAGGACCTGGGTTCAAACCCCAGCACCACGTACACAACTGAGTGTTGGAGCAACTAAGGCTATGTGAAAAACTAAATAAAGTTGTTTCACTCTCTCTCTGTCTCTCTCACTGTCCCTCTCTCTTTAAAAAAAAAAAAGAGTACTGTTGAATCTCTCTATGTGTTTATATAGTTTCTGTAGCGTTTTGTTATGTTGATTTCTAATTTCATTCCATTATGATCTGATAAAACTCAAGGATTTTTATCAAGTTTTCTTGTAATTTCTGAGAGTTGCTTTGTGGCCTGAAATGTGTTCTATTTTGGAGAAGGTTCCATGAGCCACTTCCCTGAGGAGGATGTCCATTCCATAATCCTGAATCTCACAGCCCTCCTCAATTTCAATAATTCTTAAATTTGATCTCTTAATATCATCCCAGAGTTCTTGTATATTCTGGTCATGGTTAACTTTTCTTTCTTTAATACTGTCTGAGTGTTCAAGGCTGGCTACTTTGTCTTCCAGTGCTGAACTTATGTCATCAATATTGTGTACTCTATTAGAGAGACTTTCAACTGAAAATTGATTGTGTCTTTCATTTTCAAGATTTCTGTTTGGTTCTTTTTTAATATTTCTATCTCCTTATTGAATTTCTTATTCATTTTCTAGACTGACTTCCTTAATGCATTCAGTTGTTTTTCTGTGTTCTCTTGGAATTCGTTGATAATTTTTATAAGGATCCTTTGAATACTTTATCTGCTATCTCATCCACGTCAACATTTTAGAGGTCACTTGCTGGTGAATTATGAACTTTGGAGGTGCTGTGCTATCTTTTTTTCCATATTTCTTATATTCCTATGTTGGGTTTTGTGCATCTCTTGGGAAGGATTTCTCTTCCACTCTTTTGTGTGGGTCTTTTTAGGGCAGTCTTCACTTGCTGAAGCATCCTAGAGTGATCAAGACTGACACCAGCCTTCGTGTTATTTCTCTGTTTTGGCTGAAGCAATGACTGTCCGCAGGTAGAGCCTGGGGGCCCATCCCTAGCCACTTGTACTTGGGGGTCTCTCATTAGTTTGGGGTTTTGCCTCTTCCATCCTTTGTATTAAAGTATAACTGAAGATTGAGCATCATTAATTTGTGTGTGAAGCAAGGTGCACTGTCTTTTGGTTGAGTTTAGTTCAACAGCAGAGTTTCTACCCTGTGAACCTGTAGAGTGCCTGTAGGTTCCCAGCACCTCACAAAATAGGGAGAAACACACAATAACAACAACCAATGCAAATAATATACAGCATTGAACTAAATACCTGGTTCCTACTATGACATCTACAATGTTAATTGTTACAAAAAATGCAGAAATGGTGGGGTCAGCAACTGCCAGCAGCAAAAGCAATGAGTAACCATGAACTAGATCTGCCAACCATGCCATCCACAGCAGTAATCATTGCAACAGCATTAATGGTGGGGGCAGGAGTTCTATAAACTAATTAATGCTAAAAGATGGTAAGAATGCAATTAACTAAGAGAAAAGAATATGTGGTAGGAAGGTAGAAAAAAGTTTACAGATTCAAAATGTGAACAGAGAGAATGCAGAAGAGACGTAGCACATGACATTTATTAGAAAGGAGAAATAAAAATAGCAGTAACAAAGTAAAGGGAGCGAGAGAGACCAATAGAATTTGGCTGTTAGCAGGAGAAGGGAAGACAGAAAGAGTCTAACAGACAATAAAAACAATACAAAGCAAAACCCAAATACAACGATCAAGGCGCAGGAGTTACTAACACCATCCTCAAGAGTTGCTCACCAAGCTGCCGGTTGGAGTGTCTGCGACTGAAGCTGGTTCTCAGCTCCCCTTCTCACCACTCTGAGGTGGTGTGGGCTGGAAGCAGGGTGAGTTGGAGTTTTGAATGCATGGACCCAGATCCAAGGCTCCCAGGGTGCGGGCGGGGCTGCTGCAGCGTTCTAGGTGTGGAGTTCTGGCAGATGGGCTTGGGTCTAACAGACCTCAGGGGCTTTGTTGGGTGGTGTGTGCTCTGGAGAGATTAGTTCAACACACCCATAGGGCCTGGCAGTGGCAGATCTCTGCTGAGAGTCTGGATTTCAGGAGCCTCCCAAGGATTCTGCTTTTGGGGGTGCAGAATCCAATCCTTCACCCCCTCTGCTGTCCACAGCCTTTGCAGGCTTAGTCCCTGAGTGTATTCACACCCCGTGTTCAGAATCCTGATCCACTTCAGAATCCTGACCCACTTCAGCTGGTACGTGAGCCACCAGACTCAAAGAAGAAGTGATTTGGACTCCCCTTCACTTCCCCGACTTGAATCCCCTGGATAAAATATTCCCTGTGCCTCTTTCTCTCCCATTCTGCTAAGCACACCATGGCCACCTGCGAGGCCCTTGCCAGGACAGTTTGGCAGTGTTTGTTGATCTCCCTGCTCCACGCCTCCCAACGGCTCTGGCTCGACTCTCCATGGCGCTGGGAAACACAGGGCACTTCTCAAGCACCCTGCACAGCACAGCCTCTGGATCAGCCAAGGGCAGGCTGCGATCTGATCTCAGGTATCTCCACTCTGAATCTGCCCCTTGTGTTTTTCGGGGTTCTCCCTCCCTCTAGGCTGAAGCGGTGCTGCTACCACTGGGCTGCTGGTCCTGTGACTGGCTTGGCTCCAATTAGTCTTTCTTTTTCGTTCGATGTACACAAATTTCCAAGTCTCCAAGACACTCTGTCTTTCCAAAATTGAGTTTTAGTGAAATCCCTCTGTCACCCACCTTGCAGAGGAGCAGTATTCCTGCTGCTTGCATCCCAAGCCACAGAGCAACTGGGAATGCAGCCTTCCTCTAGCCTGCCATCTGGAATCTCCTGAAGTAAACTTTTTTTTTTTTTTTTTTTTTAAAGAAAGAGAGGGACAGTGAAAGAGAAAACGAGAAAAATCAATTTTATTTAGTTTTTCATGTGGCTTTCATTGCTCTGACACTTTGCTGTGTACGTGATGCTGGGGATTGAACCCGAAACCTCACCCACAGCAGGCAAGTGCCATAACCACTGAGTCACCACTCCAACCTCTTTCAAAGTAAAAAATTAAAAAAGGAAGGATGTAGTCGAACATCTCAAGTGAGGCAATGGCATTTCAATTGATAGAACCAGACAATCTCAGGTGCTGATCACTTGGAGCCCAGCACAAAGAGGGATGAGAAACAACAGAGAACTACAAGTGACATAAATGCACGGCTCAGATTTTATTTAAGGGAAAGTTTCCAGGAAAGCCCCAAAACAACGGAGGGGACAAAAACAAGGACAACAGAGGATGTATGAATTTCTGATCCACACTATAGCAAACTGTAGATATAGCCTCACTCCTTGCAAATAAATACAAGACCTCACACTAAAGTTCTATTTACTTGAGTTCATCATGTCCAGCTTTCAACAAAGTTTAATCTCATAGGGGCTGAAGCTGTGGCTTGCCTGGCATGCTCGAGGGCATAGGTTCAAACCCCAGCACCACGTACACAGCTAAGTGTCAGAGCAACGAAAGCCACATGAACAAATTTTTAAAAATTGATTTTCTCTCTCTTACACTGTCCCTCTGTCTTTATTAAAAAAGAACCCTCATCTCATATATTTAATGAGGGTCTCAATTGTCATTCTACTGTTTAGTCTTAGGCATGAAAGGCTAAATATGTAAAATACATTTATTTCATATAAATATGAGTAAATATGCATATTTACTCATTAACTTACTTACAATCATTTTACCCTTCTATTGTCAAATGCACTTTGCATTTTTTTCCTTTCCTCATTTAATTCATTTCTTAGCATCAAAGGCCACAAATCTACTGATCCATGGTGAGGTTTACCTCTTGTAAGTCTTCATCGATCTCTGTTCCTAACTTCCTACTTTATTATTCCCTTTTTATCTTAAGATTGAAGCAAAGTCCCTGAGGTAGAAGCTCCAGCTACTTCTTAGAAGACCAGCCACAATATACTGGACACCAAAGGCCTTCATCTAGTTACTATTGGCTATTGTAAATTGAGCTGCTATGAACAATGATTTTGCTGTGTCACCGTAATGCGCTGATGCTAAATCCTCTGGAAAAATACCCAGGAGAGGAATACTTGGATCATATGGTGGGGTCATCCCTAGTTTTTTGAGGATTCTCCACACTGCTTTCCAGAGGGGCTGTATCAGTGTGCAGTTCCACTAACTGTGTGCTAGTGTGCCTATCTCTCCATAACCCCTCCAGCATCTATTATTATTTATTTTCTTCATTTTTCCCAGTCTGACTGGAGTGAGGTGAAATCTTAATGTAGTTTTCATTTGCATTTTTCTGATTGCTAGTGATTTAGAACACTTTCTTATGTATTCATTTGCTTGCTCAATGCCTTCTGTTGAGAAGTTTCTATTTAGCTCTTTGGCCCATTTATTGATTGGGTTGTTTGCAGTTCTGATACTGAGATTTTTGAGGACTTTGTAAATTCTGGATATTAGTCCCCTGTTAGAAGAATCACCCTGATTGAAAGCAAGAGTAAACACAGGGCATCTCTGCCTCTGCATCTGTCTCCTTTGCTCTTCCTGCAGTCACCTTGGATTCCAGGAACCATAGGCCTGATGCATAAACACCTTGTGACAATTGCTGAAGCTACCCCTCCCCCAACAGCAACTTTCTTTTTGCAGACAAAGCCCCACCCGACCAATCTGGAGATGATGATCAACCTCAGGACGGTTGGACCAACACTGCCTGACTATGCACACATCTCACCCCTCACTTTCATCCCTTCCCCTGTTTAATTAAGGCTGAAGCTCATGTCAGTCTCCCTCCCTGACTCCAAGACAGGTTTGAGGATACTTGATCAGCCTTGTGTCTCCCATGTAGCTGTTGGATATACTCCTTCCCTGCCTCTTGCCATACTATTTCCATTTGGTGTCTGGGGTGAATGACTAATTAACTGGGACCCCAGCATCAAGGTGCCAGAATGGTTGGCAACCCACTTGGGGAACACCCAGTCCTATGTCAGGGTCCTCATGGCTAGGCAGTGACCTACTGAGCAAGGGGATGTAGTTGCTAATGAGGGACACACAGATAGATACCCATTATTCTGAATCAAAGTCTCTTGTGTAAAGTTGGTTCCAGACTGAAGTGAGTCCAGAGAAGAGATATTGAGCTAAGATTATTCTGGTGCGGAGGAGTGTCTTGAAAACATCTGTTAAAACAGGCTAGAAGTGGGCTGGAGTGGTGGCTCAGTGGTTACTGTGCTTGCCTGGCATGTGCAAGGACCCAGGTTCCAATCCCAGCACCACGTACACAGTACACAATGAAGTATCGGAGCAACTAAGTGAAATTGGTTCTCCTTCTCTCTCACTGTCCCTCTCTGTCCCAAAAAAAAAAAAAAAAAAAAAAAACAGGCTATAATGATCTCATATGTCTGATATGAGGAGGATCACGAGTAACTATAGGGAAGAGTGCAAAAGGGAAACAGAGTCAGAGGACAGCCAGCTGAGGCTTCTTTGAAGGTGCTTCCCTGAGACACTTAGCTGGCCTTAAGACTTTGGAAGTTTCCAGTTCAATCTGGCTAGAAGTACTTTACTTATCCAAGTACAACATAAAGTATTCCCAGCAGCTCAAACACACCCATGCAGCAAGGAACTGACATCATCAAGTTTACCCCTCCTGGTAAATCAATGAGGGAGAGAAACAGAGAGGATCTTGCCTGCCTTCGCCCTGGATCCCCTCCTGGAGCTCTGCCTAGGTCCTCTACGCACCTTTGTAAAGTCTGTCCCTGAGGCACACTTGGGAATGCCCACAGCTGTCCTTCTCACCACCTGGGGTTGTATTCAGGGTGATCGTTTATGATAAAAAGTTCTCTCCTTTCACAAGGTTGAGAGCTGTGATACAATGGTATTTGGGTCAGGAATAAAGAACAAAAAAGGGGGAGATCAAGCACCCCACTAAGCATCGTCCTTCCTTTCACCCGGAATTTAGGCAATCATGTGCCAGAGAACATTCGTTGTATCCACAAAGCAATAACCAGAGGAGGTATACGTTAGTCTGAACATTCAGGAAGTGGAGGGTTTAATTTTTGCATAAATGTTTGATGTGATTGTGAAACTGAAAATTGGTATTACTCAGTTTTTCATGTGGCTTTCATTACTCTGACACTTTGCTGTGTACGTGGTGCTGGGGTTTGAACCTGTGTCCTTGCGCATGCGAGGCAAACACCGTAACCACTGACCCACTGCTCCAGCTCCACATTTTTATATCTCTGCGAGATGGGTAGGAATAAACTCTAATTGCCAGAATAATGAAAGGGTTGATCATTAGGCAAGGGAAAATGACATGGAAGCATGAAGTAGTTTCCTAGGGTTTAAGTGGAGTCATATTTTACAAAGTGGGGACACCTGATGAGCAGTGGAGGAAAGGTGTCTCATAATACTGCATTCCCCATTGGACCATGGCTATAGTTTGGATTTCAAAAAAATTTTTATCAGTGAATTATAACTCTACATGATAATGAAATTCATTATGCCATATTTGTATGTGCACATAGCATAAATGATCAAGCACATTCCCCAGTACATTACCTTTCTCTCCCTCCTCCCTCTCCTGATCCTGCTTGTTCTACTCTACTGATCTTCCTTCTATTATTAATATTATTTTAATTGGTGCATTATAATTAAATGTACAAGCTGGATTCATTGTCGTATAGTGGTACATGGACGTAGCATCATTTGGTAGATTTAATTTCCCAGTATTTCCCCATGACCCCCCTTCCTCAATCCCCTTCCTGTTGGCCTCCCTTCTATTTTAATGAGATATCTTCCCCACTTTTAACTTCTTTTTGCCCCTCTCTCTAGCTTCCACATATAAGAAAACATTTGGCCCTTGACTTTCTGAGTCTGACTTACTTCACTTAGCATGATGTTCTCCAGTTCCATCCACTTACTAGTAAATGACATTTCATTCTTCTTTATGGCTGAATAAAACTCCATTGTGTATATATATATGCCACATTTTCTTTATCTATTCATCTATTAACAGCCACCTAGTCTGGTTCCATAAATTCATAAATTGCTATTGTGAATTGTGATGCTGTAAGCATTGGTGTGTGTGTATCACTATAGTTATACTATAGTGATTTTATTGGGGATA
>PVKS010036135.1:0-19568 GCA_004027875.1 Aplodontia rufa | reverse complement strand
TACAGATGACTTTTGACTCAAATTTTGTTCTTTTTGAAAAATATGACCTTGTATGTCTGAAGGAGGACCATAAGATCCCTATTACATTTTATTCACCTCAAACATTCATTTATGTTACTTACCTTGTCCTTGCAGACATTGTTAGAACACTGACATTTGGGATGCATATTTTGAATGAATGGAAGAAAGGAGACTGTTAGTCATTTTTTTCCAGAGAGCAATTTATAGTATAATGGATATAATAAAGATTAGAACTGAAGAAGAACTTTGAAGGAGCTGACCTCCATGCCCTCATTTAATGTTTATGAGCTAAAACCAGTGCTATAAAAACCAGCAAAGGTAAATGACTTTCTCAGGATCACACAGCCAATAACTGAAGTTGGTGGTTAAAACTGAACTTCTTCTGTTAAGAACATCACCATGATCTAGCAGCTTCTTACATTCTCATCTGATCGTCTCTTTAAAATCTAGTTTCAAGAACAATTATAGACCAAAAAGAAAGCTTATGAAAAATAAAGCAGCTATTTAGAAATTCTTTTCCTTTTTCAACCTAGAGATTTTTCCTATGTATTTTAAAATCTCTGGCTACAACTTGCTATCCCTGGGTTTGAAAGTCACTTGTCTCACTGATTTTTCACCATACCTTAAATTATCTCTTGGTTTATGTTTTTCAACCACTGAAATAATGTGGCTAATAAAACAGCATAATATTGATAAAGTGCTTTGAGAACCGTAGATGCTGGCAGACACAAAAATTTGATTTTGAAAACCTCAGTTTTCTTTTTTCTTCTCCAATGAGCATATTTTCCTCAGTGTTATAGTGCATAGAAAACAGAAGAAATGACTATCAAGCTACAGGAAGGGGAAATGAAAGCTCAAATTGCTTTTGCAATAATTTTTGTGAAGACAGAAAGGAAATGAAAGTACCTGTTACCAGTGCGAGAACTACTGGTCTCTCTGGATCCAGCTTGCCCAGTTTATGCACCTCATTTTTCACATGGAGTGCAGAAATAGTAGAATGCACTAGTTAAGAAAAGACTTAGAGAAAGCCATCTGTGAGTGCGGTTCCAGGGATTCCCTCTTGCTTTCAGTGAGCACTTGAGCAAGTGAACATCTCTGAGGCTTTGTTTCCACCATTAAAATATTCCACCAATAAAATATTTCTAATTCATAAGGCCAGTTTAAGAAATCAATTGAAAGTGTATATTAAGTGCCAAGCAAAGTGCCTGGAGCTTCAAAATATTTGACTTATACTATTGTTATGTTGTGTTATTATTTTTTGCTATAAATAACAATAGTATTGTTAATACTGATAATGATAATGAGGATATAGTCCTTATTATGTCCTCGTGTTATATAAAACTTTCAGTGACTCTACTTTGCTCATAAAAGAAAGCTGAAGCTCAAAAGCACAGATTCAGGATCATGCAATTATTCTCTTCTAAATTACTTCCCCAGGCATATATAATTTATAGAACCTGTAGTTTTTGTCTTTCTTCCCAAATATTTCAAATTTTTTTGTATCTCTATGGTAATTGTTTCTACTATTTCCTCTACATACTAAGAAAACCTTTACCTCCATTGCAATTTCAATAAAATCTTATTCTTCCAACAAGTTGTCTTTTATGGAAAGCATCTCTGATCTTCAAAACAGTAGTTTTCTCCTCCATTCTTACAGAGGATTACTATTTAGAAATTTCTCTTAGTTATTAAATAACTTTCGGATTGTGTACTATGCCATTTTATCCGTGCATTGCACAAACATTGTGATGTTGCTTTCCAATAGTAATGATGTCATGTAATCCATGAAACGAGCAAGTTCTGTTTCTCTGTAGGTGGAGAGGGTGGTGGGTCTCTGCCTCGCAGGCTCCTTGCTGCCATTTAATCAAATTTCCTTAGATGACTGTTTGACTGGATGTCTCCACTTCTCAGCCAAGCTGGGTAGCGATTACAGCATCGTATGACAAAACGAATGAGCACTGAGGACAAGGAATACAGGAAGCAGACGGTGTGAGAAGTGCAGGAGGAAGGGAGTGATGTGAAAATAATCAGCGCTTCAAAGGCAGATTCCACGTTTCAGCTGTAGAATTTATTAGCCAAAGTTGCTCAGCCTTTGGAGCCTCTTCACCTGAGAAAAAAGATAGTTATTTTTCCTACCTAGGATTCAATAAAGTATTACAAGAGATAAAATGTGAAGCAGCTTGCGCAGATCCTGGCACTCAACACAGGTTACTCCCACCACACATTTATTCCTTAGAGGTATCAAGAAGTAATTTATCACCATAAGAATAGATTCTTGTCCATCTTAATAATAAGATATTCAAAAGCATGCAGTACTTTTAAGAATATAGATCACTTGATAATTGAAAATTACAAAATGTACTGACGACAAACTAGAATTCATAGTGAACACAGTGTTCATCAGGCATAAGGGTATCTTTGAACAAGTGCTCAATAATCTCCTAATACCGTCAGTCACGACAGAGGTGTGAATAAGATGAAGGTGTCAACCTTGTGTTATGGTTCTTTTAACTTCTAAGTTCTTGGTTTTCAAGTGACATAAAATCAATTGAAGCCTGACAGCTGTTTGGTAAGTGATGTAAAATGAATTCAGTGAGTCAGCTGAGATCCTACTGGTAATGTCTTCACAGCAGCTGATGTGTCTGATAGGTCTGATTTGTCAACAGGTACTGCAGGCAAGAATAGCAATCTGGCTTAAAGAAAGATAGGTGTATGGGGTGGAGTCCTGTTACCAACAAACACTGGTCCAAGGAAACTTTTCTTCTCATAACAAAATGTATTAGCTTATTAAATTGTAAAATGCATTAACTAGTAAGAGGTGTCTGTTTTTATTAAAAACAAGCATCACAGAACACCCTGATCCTTTTTGTTAGGTCACACCATTTCTGTTATTACACATTTGGAATCTGCATTACAACTTGTAATTCCCCATGCACCTCCATCTCTTCCCAGAAATATGCCTTCTCAATTTTCAGTCTTCTTTTTGAATCCTGCTGTTGATCAAATCATAGCTGGACAGTTTCTCTTCCTTTCCAATCCATCCTAATTAAAGCAGCAATTATCCATTCCCTAAATTATTTTAATCAGATTGCTCCCTACCCAGGAAACCATTGTAGCTCCTAATTAGTTCTAGAATCAAACTCTTCAGCATCTGCCTCAAGGCCTTCAACTCCTGTTGCTCATTATACTGATTCTATTTCATGGTGCACATATTCCAACAGAGCAAACTTTTTTTTTTCTTTTCTCTGAATGCAACTCCCTTACCTCTGTGTCTGAGGTTTCAGGCTCCATCTCCTCCCTCCAAACATGTACTGTCACATTGTATTCATTTGTGTCCTTATCCACCTTCAGAATTTTCCCAAATTCATCTTATTCATGTTTTTGATGAACTTCTAAAGATCTGGCAAATCTCTTCCCTTTAGCATTCCCTTAGCTCTTTGTTCTTGTTATTGTTGTTGTTGAATTCTGTAGGGCTAACACATACACACACACACGCGCGCGCACACATTTTGGAATGTTGAGTTCATTGTATTCCAAGCTCTCTTTAACCACTTTGGAAATTGCCTATGCCTTTATTTTTTTGAATGAGCACAGCTCTATAAAGGTAGCCTCCTTATAGTCATTTCACTGATAATAAAAATGAGACAAGGGAGGTAACTTACTATGTCCAAAACAACTGACTAAGAAGTGTTTGGGTAAATTTTGCAGCAGGACATCTGACTTCAGATGGACTCTTCTTCACCAAATCACATTAGTTTATCTCTGCATTTTCTCTGTGAGGGACTTTTGTCTTCATTACATTTGCTCACTGACACATTTTGCTTTACTATATTTGCTCATTTAACATCTTTGGCAGAACCCAGAGATCAGACTATAGAGATTAGTGTCATATCTAGACATATATTGTCCCCAAGTAGAATCTTAAAATACATGGCTGTCTAACCTGATAGCCAGTATTTCACTAAAGTTTGCTTTTTCTCTCATGAAATTTTGGATTGGGATTTTAATTTTTCATGTAGTTTTCCCTCAAATTTCAGAAAATGAGAAAGTCAGACCTCAACAAAAGTTCAAAGTTGATGTTTTATTCATTAGCCACATACTACGTGTCTGACATTGGGCCAATTGCTCAGATTAAACAGAGAATAAAATATCCTCATTTAGTGGAATCAGCTATTCCATTGGAGGGTTTGTATTAAACCCCAAATAGGCAAACATTCCTTTTATTATAACTAAGTGGTATGAAAATATCCTTAGTTGTAATTTTAATTACAATTTGATTGTAGTTCTTTTTTCAAATGGTCTAAAGGAGAATACATAGAATTATGGAATTGCATAAAAAGAGATTTAATTCAGTTTAGGAGAATCAGAAAAGTGTGCCTTGAGAGGCACAACTTAAGGCGTAGAGGGTAATGGAAGTTGCCTAGGTGAAAGAGATGAAGATGTGGGGTGAATTTTAGACCAAAGAATTGCATGTGGCAAGGTCCTCAAATGATTAAGAGTTGGAATCTTTGAGGAGCTAAAAAGAAGTCCAGATGGCTGGATCACAGTGAATGAGCAGGAGCACAGTGGGGGATGAAGCTGGAGAGCCAGACAGGGCCAGGACATCCAGCACTTTGTGGACCATGGTAATAATATTTGTATTTAGTACCTTATAATCTCTTTCTGTGTCCTTGTCCTTCCTACAAAAGACTTCTCCGTGCTTTCATCTCATCTATTTCCCCTCTCAATAACAGCCTTGCAAAATGATAAAATAAACTTATTAGTGGCTGAGTAAGCTTAAAGTATAATATTGCCCATGGACCTTTGTATTATAATAGGAAGCAGAGCTAAGCAAATTAAACTAATGGGAATGGCAAACTTGGTAAGGAATTCTTCTATCAGTTGTCCAGAATTCTACCTCATAAATGAATAAAAAATTTAAAACAGAATTCTGGATTCTTCTACTTGTTTTTCACTTAGGGGCAACAAACTCCATTATCTAGATCTTTCCTCTGCTATCATGAATCATGTGGTGCTTGAACCTGCCAGTTGAAGTCGTGATTAATAACATGCTTAATTGCTTTCCTTTTCTCTCTCACAGCTGGCAGATGGAGTGTTGTAGATGTGACTGAATCACGTTGGTATTTATGGTGCAAAGAAATGGTGTTACAGTCTGCGGCTTTCTTCTTTTTGATCCAAATGCCCTAAAGACAAAGCAGAATTCTTGAAAATTTATCTTTGTTTCCTCTTTTGTCTCTGCTGCCTCTTAATTTTTATATCAGTACACTTGGGATTTGAGCCCCAGTCAAAACGTGATCTTGGGGATTGTAACTTGTTTCTACACAGTTCACAAATGTAACTGAGACAGTAGGAGCTTTTGGAGCAGTATTTAGAATATGCACTGCTTAATTTGAGCAGTACATTTATTGGCATTGCAGCTTTTTATATTCTTGGTTCTTCCATGGCAGGAGTAGCTGTGTAATCACAGTAGATATTTGCTATTCATTCAGCAGGGTTAGAAATATCCATCTGCAAGTTTTGCAGCTCCCAGTTTTATTTTTCACGTTTGATAGTGTTTGTCTTCTTGGATGTAAGTGTTGTGTCTTCATTAGTTAATGCCCATTTGCTGTTGAGCTCAGTGTCCTCTGGGACTGAAAATCAGGAGAAAGAACCTGCCTGAAGGAACACAGTGTAAGAGAGAGGCAGCTCAATGACATCAGGGGTGAAGCCATGATCTTCTCAGGTGATGCCTGCTGGGGGATTTCTGAGGGAGATCTCAGTTGCACAAGTCCTATTAACCTGAACTGACATGGAACAGATGGGTAGACAAATAATGAGCAAGAAGAATTAACTTTCAGGCTGGTGTTTGCTTAGTGCAAGCTTTTTTTGAGGGATGTTTAATCCCCTTAGGAAATAGAAAAAAAAAAGTCTAAAAATTAGATTTTGAGAACATTTTTGGGATTTTTAATATTTTAAAATTCCAATCATCTATTAAAATAATGATTTGATACATAGTGTGCTGGAAAAATGAATAGGCACAAATAGCTGTCTTCTTAAACCTCCTTCTTTCTCTTCCCACCTTTTCTCCTTCCCCTCTCTTCTCTCTTTTCCTCCTTTTCACCCTTTCATCCTGAACTTTTCAGTTTCTGTTTAGGTCAAAGTACACTTGTTTTTTTTTAGAGATTTGTATTCATATATAATTTTAAGGTGTCAAATAATTTTACAATTTTTACTATAAAAAAACTTCAGCCTCTTAGCTCTTACCAATGGCCACACAGGGTTCCCTCTATCCACCACCCCCCAACTTGCAGCCCACCCTTACCAGGCTAGTTCTCTCATTCCTTAAGGGATGTGTGTGTGTGTGTGTGTCTGTGTGTTTTGTATCCCTCAATAATGTGTTTGTATAAATCTTTTCCCAATACATTTTAATAATTTGAGAGCTTATCAGTTTCAAATTTTTGAAGATACCGCTCCTGAGCTTTTTGCCCTGTGGCTGCTGGATAGTGTGTGAGGTGGTTACGACAGCCTCTAGCATCCCAGGGCCTCTTTTTCACTGTTGTTCTGGTAAAACCTGTGTTTCCTCTTTTCAATGAATTCCTTTTTTTCTGGATTTATTTTGTTCGTTTTGTAGGGGAATGACTTCTAGCAGCTACAAAAAAGTGGTGATGGGAGTTAAACTTTTTAAGATCTTGCCTGTCAAAAATAATTTTCTTAATGTCTTGTGATCCAAAACAACAATATTATGGCCTTTGAAGGTACATGGATGGCAATGGAAAAATTTAATGCTGAGTGAAATTAGCCAAACCCAGAGACTCAAGGGTCAATATTCTCACTCATTTGTGGAGGGTGGAGCTAAACCCAGGCTTGGATGAAAGGTGATCAAGTACATGTACTAGATTCACCAAAGTCGAAGCAACACATAATCTAGGAGCACCATTTATGTGTGGTGGGGGAGGGAAAGGGAGGAAGGAGGGGATGACAGGGAAGGATCTGGCAGGGAATCAACAATGTAGCTGCTTACTCTTTACTCATCCAAGAATCCAAATAATACTTATGGTATCATTTAATTCTGGAAAAGGAACAATCATATATATATATATATATATATATATATATATATGTCTTTATATTTAAATATATACCTGTTCTAGGGGGAAATAAGAAAAAGAAATAATTTTGTTTTAACCTCAATTATGTGAAATTCAATATCAGACACAAATTTCCTTTAATTTTTTTAGACTTAATTTCTTCACCTGTTTTTCCATAAATGTTCATTTGAGTTCCTGGTCTCCGGGATGGATAAGAGGTGATCATAACAGCACCTATCACATAAGACTTTCACAAGGATTTAGTATCTGATGCCAAATCAAGTACTTACAATAGTGCGTGGTCTACGTTTCACTCTAAAGAAGTCTTAGCTTTTCAAGTTCATTTGGCGGAAGTTAATTTGGGCAATTTTTCTCCTCTTCTTCTCCATTCTCTCTGTCTGATACTTATTTTTGAGTAGGACCTTTAAATTTCTTATGTTTCTTATATTTTTCCTACTTTTTACCTTCATTTTTTTCTACTAAGAAATGTCCTTAACTTTATTGCCCAGCCCTTCCCTTAAATTTTTAATTTTTTATATCATGTGTCCAATATTGCATTGTGTGTTTCTGTTTTTGGTTCATGGATGCCATACCTTAATTTTCTGGGGACATTAATAATATAAATTTATATTTTCCTCGTTTTGGATTTTTTTTAGGTACCAGTGATGTCTCCTTGTCTGCCTGTGTCAGACAATCTCATGAGCATATTAAAATTATTAGTGGTACTCTCCTTCCAAAATTTGCTCTCCTACAATCTCTTTCATTTTAGTAAGTGCTTATTTATTAAAATTAAAATTTTAGAAATTATCTTTTGTTCCTCTTTTTTTACCCTCATGTACATGTAATCTAACCACGAATTTGAGATTACAGAAAACATACGTCATCCCTCTTCCCTCTCAGTGCTTGCTGCAGCCACAGTAGCCTTCTTTTAAATCTGTAACAATTCCAAACTTGTCTCTCTCTAAGAATATTTACTTTGTTGCTGGCATAGTCTTCTCTTCTATTTTCACACAACTTGCTCCCTTTTCCATTCTGGCCTCAGCTAATTATAACCTCTTGAGAGAAGCCATCCTCAGTGCCCCGTGTAAATTAGCCAGAGATTATCTATTGCATCCACTTTCTTTAATTCTGTACAAACAAATCATCACTATGTGATTTTTTATGTTTATTTCTGCATGTGCTTATATTTCCATTCTTTGCTTATCTCTCATTGTGTAATATAAGCTCCATGAGTTCAGGGACTTTGTCTTTGTTACAGAGCTATATTCCCAGTAAGTGGCACATGGTGCTAGCTCAGTAATTATTTGTTAAATAAAAACAATGTATGTAATATAAAATATGAGTATTGAAGGCATGGGATACAGTGATATGAGCAGAATTCATTCTGTAAAGCTAGAGAATGAGCTTCTTTCTTATGAATTTATTCTCCATCAGGTCTAATATCTTCTCCCTTTGCATTAACAGACTAAAAACTAAGGCTAATTTTATGTTAAAATTCTATATTCTCTTCTAAGCAAATGTTCATATGTGGACTCCTATAGTAGAAAAGGGCTTTTGAAGAAAGGCCTGATGGGTATCCCACCAATAACAAAAAGTTGAGCCAGGATTTTAATGCAGAGAAGCTGTTTTCAGAACTTAACCATAATACCATCTTGCCAGCTCCGGGGTAGATGGGTAAACATGAAGGTCTGCCCATTTCACTCCTTTGTATCTTCCAACTCTTACATCAAGTGGTTCAAGGTACAATGACACAGCAGAGGCATTTGAGGCAGGCTGGTTGATTATAGTGAGAGAAAAGCCTGTTTTTCAAGGAAGTAATCTACTGTAAGGAGTATGAGGATCCAGCCTGAAACGGGAGTTTCCAGTTGAAGGATAGGAGTCAAAAGCAAGACAGAGTTGGGACCCTGCAAGAGAGAGAGGCTTGGCGGGAGGTAAACTGAGAATAGCAAAATGTTTTCTTCTGTCTATTGCAGGTTTTTCAGATTAATTCTATGAAAGGTCTGATTCTTTCCTATATGGACTCAGGCATTTTAGTTACTTGGGGGCTAATAGACAAGATATTTATGATGTAGAGGTGAGTGAGCCAGTGTACTTATAGAACTGAGTCTAAATAGAATTGAGGTGAAGAGGAAAATAGGTCCCATTGATTTTGGCTGCCTTTCTAATAGTGATTATGATTATCTTGTAAATGAAAGTATTTTATTCTTGGGTTTCCAGAGAATTTACATATATTTTTGATTTTCTTTCTTTACGATCCCATTAACACTCTGCTAAATCACAGTCTTTATAATTTTCTTTCTAGTTCAAACTCATTTAGCCAAAATAGAGTGGGGACCAGACTATATTATACTAGGGAAAGCAACCGAGTAAAAGATAAACAATATTTTCCATCAGGAAAAGAACATACTCAACGATTTTAAAATAACCATGAAAATGATCATGTTTATTTTAGTATTGTAATTATTTGTTAAATAAAAACAATGTATGTAATGTAAAATATGAGTATTGAAGGCATAGAATACAGTGATACGAGCAGAATTCATTCTGTAAAGCTAGAGAATGAGCTTCTTTCCCATGAATTTAATCTCCATCATCTATATAATTATCAGTCCAATTAAGATAGTAAACTTCCTTGATAGTATCCCTTGACTTTATTCCCTTTATTCCCACTTTCCTCTACAAATGTATAGATATTGTGCCAATTCTCACTGCAAAAAAAATTTTTTTGTGTGTAAGTGTGGAGGGAATGTGATGCCTAAAATTTAGCACTAGATTCAAATCTGAATGCCATTTTCTTTTTATAGAATATATTTAGACTCTTGATGGCAATGCCTGTAGTTACTGCCTCTAGTATGTCAACTGGTAAGCATTGTCTTTTATCTTAAAAGTGATTTCTTGCTGTTATATAGGATGGCCCTCAAAGCTAGTCAGTGGGAATGCTGGAATTGTGGTCTCCGTCTAGAGAGGGATTTTGAGAGAGACTGAAATGCTTAATTCCCAGTAATGTGCCTTTGACCTAAATAAAGCGATACATGCAAAACCAGTTTCTAAACCACAAAGGATGAGGAGAGTAAGTCATGGTGCTCTTTTGATTTGTTGTCCTCTGCTCCGAAGAGCACATGGTCCCGCGGCCTGCCCTCACTCCATCAGAGTTGCCCCTTGCTCTTCCTTGATGGTGGGGCTTCTGCCGTGACCTCTATCACTGCTCACTAGATGACAATTTTTCTCCTGTGCTTGATGAAACCAATTATTTTTCTTTTCCCAAGAGTGTGTCAAGTGTGTCACTGTCATTGTTTTTGCCAAAGACACATCAGTCTTGTTTCCTGTTAAACTCACTTTGAAATCTTGGCGTTATGTTTGAAGACCTTTCTGTTCTTTCCCTTCCTTTAAAAAATTTTCTTCCTGAACTACAATGGTATTTTGTTGTCTCTTTTGATATGAAAGTGTCTGCACTTGACATCTCTGTCAGAGTGTTTTTCTTTGTTTCTAATACTTTATTGTACATGTCACTGTGATTGTACAATTGTGCCATAATATTTGTCATATTCTAACTTTTGATCTTCAGTATTTGTCCCTTTACTGCTGCAGATACAAGATAACCTTTTACAAAATACTTTGAGAGACTTCAAAGTCTCTCAGAGTAGTGATAGGGAAGCTATTCCAGCTACAAGTTGTTCCTATTATTCCCTGAGTATTCTGCATATATTATTTTGTTTTATTTTTTAAATTTTTATTAAGGAGTTGAGTGTTGTACAATCATAAATGCGTTTAAAGTTACAATATGATATGCATTTGGTCCTAAACTATAGTTTCTCTCACATTTCCCACCCCCTGTCTCTTGATTTTTCTATATAATGCCCCTATAAGAAATATAACTATCCATATATACACATATATATATATATATATGTATATATACACACATATATATATGTGTATATATGATTGCAAATTTTCCAGA
The DNA here is from genome assembly GCA_004027875.1 of Aplodontia rufa. Taxonomy (NCBI): domain Eukaryota; kingdom Metazoa; phylum Chordata; class Mammalia; order Rodentia; family Aplodontiidae; genus Aplodontia; species Aplodontia rufa. The sequence goes on along the minus strand of PVKS010036135.1, from coordinate 8,519 downwards.
ATTAAATGATTGCATCAGTATCATTTGATTTCTCAGGGGAGTAAACAGTATGCTACATTGTTGATTGTCTCCTTAGATCCTTCTCTATCCTCCCTACCTCTCCCATCCCCTTGCCTCTCCCTTCCTCCCTCCCCTACCTACATGTCTGTGGTTACCCTAGATTATGTGTCTCTGCTGCATATATTTCTTAAAAACAGTTCTCTCAAGGCCACAGATTTACCAAGTTTTAAATTAAATTTGACAATTTCATTGGACTCTTTCCACAAATTGTTTTTTTTCGTATCACATTAAATATAGAGTTAGCAATCATCCTGTATTCTCCTTTGAATGTAGTGGCTCTCTTGCACTGGAAACTGATCCCAGCACTGTGAATATTAATTGTACCAGTTTTTATTTCACCTGTAATCTAAAGAAAACATCTCTTGGAGCTAATGTGATTGTAAAATTATGTGTTGGTATTAAGATTACATAAACACTGGAGGAAAAGAAAAATTAAAGATTTTCTTTTTGTTCTAAAGAGTTATCTAATCAAATTATTAAGGAATAAGGAGAACATCACTCCCAGTAGTGAGAGCCTGATTTTAACATCATTGGTATGAATTATGTTGCTGTTTGCCCAGAACATAGTTAGCAAATTGTCTCAGTACTGACGATCCTCTCCCCAAACAGACTAGACATCCTTTGGTTTTGAAGGCAGTACTTCTTGATCCCTTTAACCCTTTAGTCCTTCTGAAAATGTCACAAGCTCAAATAGGGACTCCTACCCACATGGTTTCCTGTATCTACCCAAATTAAACTCTTGATGTTTTTATTTCAACCATATATTCCTTGTGCTGCAAGGCTAGAATTTTAAACTTTGGTTTTCAGCATTGAATGAACCTTGAATATTCTCATTTTCAACCATTTGGTTTCTGTGCTTAGGACACTGTAAGTTCCTTTTTTCCCTGCCTTCAGAAGAAGAAGGAAAAATAAAAGGCACAGACTGACTTCCCTTGTTATTTCAGTGTTTTACAGCAATCATTTTGTATTTACCATACTAATTCATTATCTCACTTTATTTTGTACAATTATTTGCTTTTAATTAGTGGGCAGAGAATAAATTTCTGTTAGCAGAAGGGGGAAAAAAGCAGAAACTAAGAAAGATCTGAACACCCTGGCTGAGTATTTGGTGCTTGAACGGGAAAGCTGTCATTAGGATTCCTGTACTGGTGAGAACTTATATGGGCTTTCATCCCCTTTTTTTTTTATTAAGGAGTGGAGTTGTTTTAAATCATAAATGCATATAAAATGACAATATGATATGTATTTGATCTTAATCCAGACTCACCCCCACATTGCCCACACCCAAATCTCTTGATTCTTCTATATTTCCCCTATAACAGCTATATCTATGTATTTTTATATATATGTTCAAGTACATATATACATATGTACATATGTAGTTGAATATATATATATATGTATATATATATATATATATAGTTGGGAACTTGTCATAGATGATCTTAAATGCATTGATCTTTTAGCTATGAATATGGTATCATATATATATATGTATGTATATATGATTGTATATATGTATATGATTCTAAGTTTTCCAGAATTAAAGGATTGCATAAGTATTATTTGGCTTCTTGAGAGGGTAAAGAGTGTGCTACATTGTTGATAGTCTCCCTAGAACCCTCCCCATCCTCCCTTTTTGGCATCAGTTCTGCTTTCTGAATTCCTGAATTATGGGTACGTGAACTTGCAATGGAACTGCTTCCTCTAATATACTTCATCTTTATTACAAGTTGATGTAACAAGTAAGTTTAAATATATAATTACATTCTAGGGCTATTGAAGAGCCATTAATTAAATGATAAAGTTTTAAAAAATAAATACAAGGCTGTTAAAATGTTGATGGAAGATTAGGTCAGTGACTACTATAATTTTATAAACTAATGCTAGAGAGTCTCTCTTTAAGAAATGGTCTTTTAAATAAGAAACTCATTGACTGCATTTTTCCTTGACATTTCATTATCCCATGAATTACTTGTTGTGTCTGTCCATTACAAGGTAAAATTTTGGTTCCTAAATGGATGATAAAAAATTGACGATGAATATCTCAAAAGTTTTAGTAACAATTTCTTAGCACTTATTGATCTGTTTCATAATGTGTCAGCACACATGCATTTTAGATAAACTTGATATATTAAATATAATACTATTGTTTAATTCAAAATGTACGTTACTGGGTACAGTGCCACAGGCAAGTAATCCCAGTAACTTAGGAGGCTGAGACAGGAGAAACACAAGTTCCAGGTGTACCTCAGAACCTTAGTGAGGCCCTGTATCAAAATTAAAAAAGGGCCTGAGGATGTAGCTCTGTGGTAAAGCATCTGTGGTTTAGGTCCCCATTTAAAATAAACATTAATATATTAAGGGAAATTAACAGTTTTCTGTGATGTATTTTGTGATTCTCCAATTTTTTGATTTTGCTTCTTTTTTTATTAAGAAATTTAGTTATTGTACAATAAAAATACATCCAAAGTAACAATATGATGTATACATTTTTAGATCAGATTTACTCCCAATATCCCACCCTATTCTCCCACTCTTTTGGCTTTGCTTCTCCATGTAATTCTCAAATAACCTCTGGATCTGTCTCGTAGTTTCAATATAAACTCCAATAGGGCTGAAACTTGGATTCATCTGCTTTTCACAGATCTTGCAAAATCAAAGGAATTTCCTTAAAAACATGTGTACTTCAGTGCTGCTCAGTTTGTTACTCAGTTGTTTACCAAAATATAACACACACATACTTTAAAAAATACTATATAGACTTAAAGCCTTTTTGAAATTGTGAAGTTTTTTAGACTGAAATTATTTGGATTCTATTGGGAACTTGTCATAGATAATCTTAAATGGATTGATTGTTTAGCTATGAACAAAGCAGGATGAGGCGAAAGAGTTGGTTGGTGTATTGGTTTATACAGCTTCCAGTCATTTACGTTTTTCTTCTTCCAATTACTCTGAATACCATTAGAAACATATTAGAGAAAAAAAAGAGAAAAAAAACATATTAGAGCATTTTACTTTTTTAGTTGTGATCATTAAATTTTTTAAAATTTTTTCTTCTGTTCCTGTTTTTTTTTTTTTTTTAGTTTATTTATGTACATGTTTGTTGTTTGGCAAAGCACACTGTCTTGATTATTGTGGCTTTACAGTAAGTCAACATCAAGTAGAATAATGTCTCAATGTTTTTATTGAAAGTTTTCCTTTTTTAACTGAAACATAATAATTGTATTTATGAGGCACAAAGTGATTTTTTTGATATATATGTATATTCACACATTTGTAATGAGCAAATCCTGGTATTTAACACATACATTACATCAAAAATGTATCATATCTTTCTAGCAGGATCATTCAGAATTGTAACATTTTTTAAACTTACTCTACATTATTGTAAACTGTAGCCACCCTACAGTTCTATAGGTAACCAGAACTTGTTATTTTGTACCTGTTTTTCTTCATTTTCTTCTTTTCTTCTTCTGCTTTCATTTTGTTTTATCTTTTTTTTTTTGTACCAGTATTGAATGTAGAGGTATTGTTTTACCACTGAGATACATCCCCAGTGTTTCTTATTTATTTATTGTTTTAAAATTTTGAGACAGGTTCTTGCTAAGTTGTTGAGGTTGTTCTCAAGCTTGTGATCTTTGTGCCTCAATCTCCCAATTCACTGGGATTATAGACATGTGCTACTGTGCCTGCTAAATCCCTCTCATCAACTCCTCTCCCTTTTCCTCCCAGCCTCTAGTTACCACTATTCTACTCTGTATTGTTATTAGACCAGTTTTTAGATTTCACAAATGAGCCAGAACTTGCAGTATTTGTCTTTCTGTGACTGGCTTACTTAAAGTCCTCAAAGTTCATTCATGTTGCTTGCAAATTACAAGGTTTCATTCATTATTATATCTGAGTAATATTCATTGTTCATATTTGTTATGTTTACTTTATCCATTAAAAATGGAAAATAACTTACATAGACATTTCTCAAATTAATACATTTATACCGCCCATAATATATATATATATATATATGAAAAATGCTCAAGTTCACTAATTGTCAATGAAATGTAAATCAAAACCACAATGAGATATCATCTCACCCTCCTTAGAATAGCTACAAATAAAGAGACAAAAAATAATGAATACCAACAAGGATGTGAAGAACAGGGAGCTCTTATTCATTCTTAGGAACATAAATTAGTATAGACATTATGGAACACAGTATGGAGTTTTTCAAAATGTTATAAATAGACCTATCATATGATCCAGCTATCCAACTGCTGTGTATTTGTCCACAGACAATGAAATCAGTATGTCAGAGTGAAAATCAATATGAGCTTCCACATTTATTGCAGTTTCCAAAGAGGCTTTGCTATTCTACATTCCAACAGCAATTTGTGAGGGTTCTATTCACAATAGACAAGATAAAGAATTAGCTTAGCTGGGAGCAGTGGTACATACCTGTAATCTCAGATACTGGTGAGGGTGAGAAAGAAGGATCCCAATTCAACACCAGCCATAGCAACTTAGCAAGACTCTGTATTAAAAATAAAATAAAATAAAATAAAATAAAATAAAATAAAATAAAATAAAAAGGGCTAGTGATAAAGCACCCTTGGTTCAATCTGCAGTATAACAAAGAAATAAATAAACAAAAAAGGCTAAGTATCCATCAATTGATAGATGAATAAACAAAATGTGGTATAGAAGATTTTAAAAGATGTTAAAGGGTATAACTATTAGAGTGGGGAAATCTGTAATTGGATAATGGCTTTGATATATTCATTATTTGATTTTCAGTCAATAACTTGATGTGTACTTACTTTTTCTTCTCTATTTTGTAAAATTAATAATGTACATCTTATGCTTCTATTACATGAATTAAATATGAGAAAATATAGAAAATGTCTAGCTCATTCTTTCCTGAAAATTAACAGTTTCTGAAGTATATTACTGGGCACTTTATACAGATGATCTTTCATTTTTAAGCAGTAAAAAGTATGTGATATTTATGAGTCTTTGCTAAATGTTTTGCAAAGATGTAAATTTTTTCATATGTAGTAACATTTAATTTTTTTTTTTACTGTAGGTCTGCAGGTGAATACTGCATCGTGTATGTTTTCAGGCAGTGATTCCTAAATAACACATCCAAGGTCAGTCTTTTAATTTTGTGAATGTTGCTATGATTTGGATATAAGAAGTCCCGCCAAAGTTAGAGTGTTAATTCAGAAATGTTTTGAGGCAAAATGATTGGATTACGAGAGCTGTAATATAATTGGTGCATCCTATTTGAATGGATTAACTTTAGGCAGGTGAGGGTGGTTAGAGCAAGTAGGTCATGGGGCCCCTTTGTTTCTCTGCTTCAGGGCCATGATGAGGCACTCAGTGCTCCTCCACCCCACACTTCTGCCTTGATCGGCTGCTTTCCCTTGGTCCCAGAGCAATGGGGCTGGCCCACCATGGACCAAACCTCTGAAACCATGAGGCGAAGTAAACTTTTCCTTCTCTGAATTGTGCTTGTCAAGCGTTTTGGTCATAGCAACACAGAGCTTACTTATACAACTTTATTACATCATTCATTACAAGAGACATCTTTATTTTGTCTTAAAATTGTAGGGAAAACAAACCCTACATTTAAGTTATGATTATGCCATTCATCCATTTCAAGAAGCAAATCAATTTTAGAAATGTCAAATGTAATAAAAGGTGCACCCTCTGATGAAGTAATATAACATCTAGCAAATGGGAAACAAAGATTTAGCATTGAGGGTTTCTTTTTCCAAAGATTCTCTGCTCATTCCCACAATTTATGCTTCCATGCACAGAATAAGAATAAGGGTTTGACAAATGTGTCATTGTGACACTTTTTGATACCTTTAATCTAGGTGTTAGAAGGAATAGGCCATGAAAATTGGGTAAAGTGGAGTTATGTGAAATACTATCTCTTTTCTTGATGACCATCATTGGATAATTAGCGAAGCCAAACACTCAATATCCTTGAAATAAATATTTGGAAACGGAGTTATTAGTTAATTGTGATATGCCAAACTAACATAGAATGTTTATAAAGGCTTTTTCCTGTCATAGTTACTTTTTTATTACATGAATGTAAAAAACAGAGAAAAAAATAAACCAAAACAAAAGACCTGAACAACCTGTACCAAAGTTATCATTTTAATGTATATAGATCTATATTAGTATTAGAGAATATAGTATACAAAAAGAGCATTTAGTGCATATTGAATTGTAATAGAAGTATGTTATTTCTAATGTGATAATGTTCTTCTTAATACATGCTATATTTTACACTGAATCACTAGACAATTTCCTTGAAATTTAAATAGAAGCAGATAACTTTGTGACCACTATTATTTTACTATTGCTTAAAAGTCATGGTCAGTGCATCAAGTCATGAAACAGAAATTATGAACTACTATTACTGAAAAAGTACACACAAATATCTGCATTTATTAATAGTACAAAAGTCTTCTTGAACACAGAGAACTATTAGAACTAATGGAAATCCATAAACCAAGTTAGATATAAAATAAATATACACAATTCTGTTTACTAGCAATTTTTTACTATTTTTTTCAACTTTATTGAGGCATAGTTGACAATTGAAATTGTATATATTTAAGACATATAAATCAATGATTTTATATTCATATATGTTGTGAAATATTCATCCAAATAAATTAATTTAGCAATATTTATTTTAGAACAATAGAAAAATTTTATTAGTAAGCCGTAAGCCACATATAAAGTACCTGAAATATATGTTTGCAGCTATGTGGAGGTAAAATTGGTACTTGAGGACATGAAAGCATACATGATTTATTGGAGAAACATATTTTGGATGATGGAAGATCTTAATATTGTAAAACCATTTTAACCAAATACTTTAGAATTTGTTAAATTCATATGAAAGCCCTATTATGAATGTATATGTTTAATATAATTACCTTTTGAACTAAGCACGATCATTCTAATATTTATGTTTAGGAATAAAATCTTTGGAAAAATTATTAGGGCAAATTAGCATTTCAGGTACTAAATGATTTTATAAAAATGTAATAATTTAAGGTTTATAAATTATACTGATATATATATATCAGTATAATAATCAGTTTATAAATATTACTGATAAATCCATCAGTAATATTAAAATCCATAAATATACCCAAATAAAAATGGAAATTTAGAACATTTTACACAGTTCAAGAAATAATGGATCATTTAATAATTTTCATCTTAAACAAAATATATTATTCCTACTTCTCACTCTATAAATAAACTATCAAATGACTCAAAGACATAAATATAAAATAATCCTCAAAGCAGTAGAAGAAAGCATTAGTAAATTATATTAAATATTATTATAGCTGTAAGGTTTAATTTAAGTAAGAAATAAGAAGTCCAGAAAACATCGGTAAATATGATTATTTGAAAATTTAAAAAAAATCCTTTTTACATAAAATATCATCAAAGAAAAAGTCTGTGCATACATATTTTCATTTAATACCATGGAAAAATGTTAATTTATCAAGTGTATTTCAAGATGATTATCACTAAGGGGAATGAGAATTTCAGAGCAATCTTCATAAAAGATGGTATTTAACAGTCAGTGTAAATAAATCTCACTTAACAAATGAAAAGATGTTCAACCCCTCATGTAATGTGAAAAATATCAAATGATATTCTTTCCTCATTTGTTTGGCAAATAGTAGAAATTCTGAGAACACACTGTAATGACTTGAAGAATTAGAAAATTTCATGCATTGCTGGTGAAAGAATTAACTGATACAATAATGTGGCAAATAATTTTAATAGTGCCTTTCTAGTAAAAAGTGCATCTGCTCTTTGAATCAATAATTCCACTTCTAGGCATGCATAATTCCACACAACACATTTTGTGAGTATTCATCAGCTGGAACATGGACAGTGAAGATGAATGTCACCACAGACCTTATTGGTTGAAGACTTGGACTTATTTATGAACAGAAGATAGTTTTTGTGTAATCCTAATGGGTAGAAACTTATGTCATAATCTGGTTCCATAGGTAGCATTAAAAAAAAAAAATCCCTAATTTCTTAAGGATTCTCCATACTGCTTTCCAGAGGGGCTGTACCAGTCTGCAGCTCCACCAACAGTGTGTTAGTGTGCCTATCTCTCCACAGCCCCTCCAGCATCTATTGTTGTTTATTTTCTTCATCTTTGCCATTCTGACTGGTGTAAGGTGATATCTTAATGTGGTTTTCATTGGCATTTCTCTGATTACTAATGATTTAGAGCACTTTCTCATGTATTCATTGGCTTGATCAATGTCCTCTGGTGAGAAGTCTCTGTTTAGCTCTTTGGCCCATTTATCAATTGGGCTGTTGGTGATTTTGTAGCTGACATTTTTGAGTATTTTATAGATTCTGGATATGAGACCCTTGTCTGAGGAATCATAGTCCATGAT